>JAADXI010000631.1:0-17606 GCA_023337615.1 Pythium brachiatum | reverse complement strand
TCGGTCCGTCACTGCAAGATCGCGCGATCGAGCAGCTCCGCTCACCTTCCACTCACTCATTCGACGAATCTTCGTCTCCATTCTCCACCCCACGCTCTCCACCATGTTGATGCACGTGCTCAAGACCCGCGCGCCGCTGGCCGCTGCTGCTGCTGCTAAGCGCACCGCTGCGTCGCCTGCGTTCCTGCAGTCGTGCGCGTTCTTCAGCGCCGACGCTAAGAACCCGTCGGTGTTTTTCGACATGGCGATCGGCGGCAAGCCCGTGGGGCGTCTGGTGTTTGAGCTGCGCAAGGACGCGGTGCCAAAGACTGCGGAGAACTTCCGCCAGCTCTGCACGGGCGAGGCCGGCGTGGGCAAGTCGGGCAAGCCGCTGCACTACAAGGGCTCGACGTTCCACCGTATCATCCCCAACTTTATGTGCCAGGGCGGCGACTTCACGCACGGCACGGGCGTCGGCGGCGAGAGCATCTACGGCCACAAGTTCCCGGACGAGGAGTTCTCGCTCAAGCACGAAGGCTACGGCGTGCTGTCCATGGCCAACGCCGGCCCGAACACCAACGGCTCGCAGTTCTTCATCACGACGGTCGACTGCCCGTGGCTGGACGGCGCGCACGTGGTGTTTGGCGCGCTCACTGAAGGTGAAGAAGTGCTGCGCAACCTCGAAGCCCAGGGAAGCTCCTCGGGCCGAACCCGGTACGTTTATTATAGTGCAATTACGCACTGGTGGATTACTGGAAGATACTGACGACTCTATTGTTTACAGCGCCCCAGTGACCATCGAGGACTGCGGTGAATTGTAAAGCGCTTCTCTATCGACCAGCTCAGCATGGAAATCTCAACGGCAAGAGTTTGCTAGTCGCAACCAGTAAATGAATGCGTCCACGGCATCAATTTGTACCACAACTACTACTACTATTTCTATTCCTCCTATCGTCGTAGTACTAACTCGCCTGTGAGGAGATGGCCGCATTGCGGACGATCTGTATCATGCAACGGCACAAGGAACGACCCAGTAGCCTCATCTAGCTGTGCGTGGGCTATGGAAACATCACCACTTTGCACTGGAAACGCGACTCGCTTTGCAAGATCCACAGCGTACGCCCCAGGGTCGCTATTGGCGCTGGCCTCGCCTGACACCAACACGAGTCGCCTGCCTTGGACACGACAGCGTCGCAGTGTGAGAGCTGAATGCCCCTCAAGGACCAGCCACGGCATCATAAGCTGTTGCAACGGACAGCGAGATCGAAAGTCGCGGACGCCAAGAGCCCACACAGTCTCACACTCGTCCTGGTCTTCTTCACGACTCGAGTACAAGAGCTGCGACGCATTCGTAGGATGGAACACGACCGATGGAGACGCCACCGACCACGAGTCGCACGGTCTCACCTCTTCCTCTGTGAAGACCGGGTGTCCAGACGTGGACATCTCGCTGCTGTCAAACACGAGGGCGATCCGCACGGAGCCTGAGCTATTGCTGTGAAGACGACTGATCTTCATGACGACTACAAAGGCGTTTGTCGCCACTGGCTGATCCTCGCCACTCTCGTCACTGGATTGCTTGACGGGGCTTCGACTACTAGCCGACTGGACGTCGACACTCTCCACACGCAACTCCCGCGCGTCTTTACTAACACCTTTCGACGTCGATCCACCGCCGATTTGCTGTAAAACCTCACGCGTTGGTAGTGGCAGATGGAGCTCGCGGTAGTGTATTGCTTTCTCTTTCGAAGACTTTGCGACGCTTGACTTGGTGCCTGAAGTTGTGATATCGGAGACCGTGAATTGAACTTGTGAGAAGTCGAAGAGCACGGTTCGCGGAGCGAAACCCGAGCCATTGCCGGCACTTGACGAACTTCCTATAGGTGATAGTGCCCTGGTCACAGCCAACACACAGCGAGGGCCGATAAAGTGAAGCTCCTGGAAGCCCCCAGTAGGTTCAAGAGGGAATGGCTTCCCACCCAGCGGTTGCCTCTGCTTGAGTGTGCTTAATGCCTCGACTGGCGTCTTCCCACCAGAGTTTGGCCGCGTTCGCGTGGGATTCGCGCCTGGCCGTGGCAGCACGCACTGCGTTACGAGTCGCTGTTCTCCCACGTGGAAGACGCGGATCGAATCGTCATCGTAACCAGCGACAACGATCATGGAATCAAATGGACTGACCGTGAAGCCTGTGCATTTCACTTGAGGAACACTCAAGCGAGCGAGCTCTTTTCCAGTCGTAGGCTCCCAACTTTGAATAGCGTGACAGTCGCTTGAGACCGTCAGACACAGCACACCATTCGCAGCAAGTCGAGGCTCGTCGGTCAAGCTGAACTGCTGGTCTTTTCCTGCGTGTAATGCTCGCTTTTGAGCTGACCGGAACTGGGCTACAAACCCTGCACCATCTTGAGTGAGAACAAGTCCAACGTCGGTCAGAGAGTCCACCAGCACACGCGCGATCCGTTGAGACTCGAACGTCATACTGTGAGCGCTGGAAAGACGACCGTTTTTCTTGAGAACAGCCCAGTCGACGACCGCGACCCGCGTTTGCGAGACGTTGGAGAATGCAAAGCGTGTGGGGAGCGGATACACGACCACCGTGGTGGTGTTGAGCACGACAATGAGGGCCTGCCAGTCGCTGGTGCCCACCCACTCCACGCTCGTGATCTTGGCAGTGGCTTGAGATGATCCGCTTGGAAGCAGGAGCTGGGTGGTGAGTAGAACTTGATGGTGTTCCAGATCGATGAAGAAACAGTAACCGTCGCAATCGACAGCCACGGCAAAGCGGCAGCGGATCGGATACGGTTGGTCAGGTGAGCTCAGGACGGATGTGAGACCGTCATCACGGCAACACACGAGCTGCGGAGGCGAGGACAAGCTGGTCTTCAGAACGGGTTCGAGCGTGAGAAGCACCGATGATAGCGAGAAGGGAGGAATTCGTAAGCGATGGAGAGGCCTCGCGACACCAGGCTGCACACAAACAAACTCACGAGGCGACTGGCTGACGATGGATGAAATAGCAGGACCACTGGGAATGGAAACATGCCAGACAACGGCCCCATGGCTTTCGATATCGATCACAAAGAGCACGTCGCGACCAGCAGTGGAAGCGCTGAAAACGAGCAGCTTATCGTCGACACTGAGTTCAAGGGCATGGACTGAGTCGAGCTGTTGCGGCAGCTTGACGCGCACCGGAGCCATCTCTGCCGTGTGATCTTCATCTTGATTATCGTCATTGCATACGCTTCTCAAGTCGTAGATGAATGCAGCGTCCTTGTCAATCGGGACGATAACGAGGCGTTCTTGGCTTGGTGACAGTGTCACGCTCTCCACTGTGGCACTGATGCTCAGGAAAGATTGCTTGCCCGAGTCCAGTCGTTCTACAACCAGTACTCGGCCACCATCGACTCGGTAGATGAAGCACCCTAACGCACTGGACCAAGCGTAGCACAGAGGCAACGATACGATCGCTTGTGCTGGTAGAACGTGTTTCCATTGGGCTTCGACTCGCCGCTTTCCCGACAGAACCAGCTCAACAGTCTCAACGTCGACGACCATTTTGTCTTTGCCAGAAGACTTCCCACCGCTTTGAGGCACTGGCGGCTCCTTGTCTTTGTTGCTGATCCCATCCAGCGGTAAGTGAAAGCCTGACTTGCTGGATAGCGTGTTGCAGTCGCTTGTAAGCTCCAAAGCCGGAAGCTTGGACGTGTCGCCCCGAAATCGCCACACAAACACTGCACTCGAGCTATCAGAGACTGCCAAGACGTGGTCTCCGCTGCTGGAAAACTCGATTCCTCGTACAGCGCCTTGGCCCGCGTTCATGACAAACGTTTGGTGCATGCGCTGGAACTTTTGCTTGCCCAGCTCACACTGCCAGACGCGCAGCGAGCCGTCACTGCCACCAGTGGCCATGTACTTGAGATTGGGGCTGAGTGAGAAGCTGGTGATCCCTTGCTGGCCCAGCAATGGCATAGAATGCAGCAGCGAGCCAAACACTCGATTGCCATCTCGCTCTTGTTCAGCTAGTGAAAAGACGTACAGACGATCTGCTCTCGATACGGTGAGTAGCTCCTGTGAGTTCCACGAGATCACGAGGTGTGTGAGCTCGAGGTCTTCTCCTCCAGATTGGCTGGCAGTCGATAGAGATGGCTTTGGTGGTGTGAGCACGCACACCACACAAAGCGACGCAGCGTCAATAAGTAACACACTGCGAAGCCCCTGCTGCAAGACCGCGAGGAAGCGACAGTCTCGACTCAGACAGAGCTTGCCGTGGCTCGCATCCATATCGGCGATGAGCATCTTGATCGGTGTGTACGCCTGCGTGGCATCGTACATACAAAGCTGCTGGCCAGCACCCGACGTGTAGAGTGTCCTGCCGTCACTTTGGTAGAGCACATCACAGAGCGGGCTTTGGTGCTGCTGGAATTCGTGCTCGACGCGTGGCTGCTGAGGAGCGAGTCCTCCTAGTGAGGCATCAGTGGGATTGCCAAGCGAAAACACGCGCGTGCATCCGGACTGGAAGCCGACAGCGATCGTCGCAGAGTCCGCCATGGCCGCCAGGCACGTCACGTGGTCACGGGAGACGTCAAACTCCATACTCTGAGCTCCCGCTACAACATCCCAGACGCGCAGTGTACCGTCAGTGGCGCTTGTGACCAACGATCCGCTCGGAAGAGCAGCCATTGTGTGGACAGGCGCCGTGTGAGACCGTAAGACTGTGCGATATCGCTGGTCTACGAGATGCAAGACGCCAATCGCCCCACTGTTGGAGCCCACAGTGACGCGCATGCCGTCGCTCGAGACGTCCACGGTCTTCACGGGGGCTTCATGTTCGGCTTCGAGAAAGAAGTCGCTGAAGTCGAGCGGCCACACGCGCAGAAACTTGTCGTCCGAGCCAGTCACACAGAAGCCTTCGTTCACACAGAGCGCATTGATCGGCGCGTCGTGGAGTTTGTACACGCAGACGACTTCGCGAGTGTCGTAGTTGATCACCAGCACGCTGCCGAGGCTCGACGACACATACAGTGGTCGAGTGCGTGGCAAATTGGACGGAAACTGAGGGTACACACAGTCAAACGCAAGGTCGGTGAACACTGTACCCCGCGAATACTCCTTGAGGATCACTGGTGAGCCTGGTAAGTGGTGACGCGCTGCGTGGATGCGCCAAAAGCGTACGTTTTCTTTGCCACACGACACGAGTTGGTCAGCTTCGTAGGGCGAGAATGCGATGGTTGTGATGGGGAAGTCGCACGTTTGTCTTGCTTGCAATGCCAACTTCTTGGCTGCAGAGCTCGTGGCTGTGTAGAGCCCACTACAGTCCCAGATAAAGATCTGAGTCCGTGCGTGGTCGTCATTGCCCACACAACAGAGCGTCTTGCCGTTGGGCGAGAATGCCAGCACGTGGATGGTCTTGGTCGGAGCCCTGAGCACGAGGACACACTCGTTCTTTCCCGCTCTTAAGTCCCACACGCGCAGCACGCATTGCGGTGTGTTCTGGGCTGACGCGAGCAGTGCACCGTCTCGCGAGATCTCCATCGCACAGATCTCACCAGTGTGGCCAATGAGAAACGTCTCGCGATCGTCTGCCAGTCGCGCTAGGTCGTCTTCGAACGTTGCTTCTGCTTCTGATGCTGAGGCTGTGTTGATCTCTCGATGGTGCTGGCTGGCAAGAAAGTGCGGCTTCTCAGCGCCGTCGTGGCGATTACTGTCAGCTGTGAATGTGCGGACCACGATCGTTGAGTGGCTTGAGTACACGCACGCGTAGGCGTCTGGAAGCCAGCAGAGAGCTTTTGGAAATGCCGTGGAGAAGCCGATGATACGCGACAGCGACACGATCGGATCTGGCCAGTCAGATTGTTCTGACGTGAGAAAACGGCGTGGCGAGAGCAGTTGATCTGCACCAGTGCCAGCAGATTCATGTTGTTTGCCTGAGATTGTGTCTGTCTTGATCCCTCGACCAAGGGCTTTTGGGAGAGCACTGTTGCGTCGTGGAGACGGCACGGAAAAGCCTGCCTCACGCATGATCTGGTCTGCTCGTGAAAGAACATCCTGGCGATCGCGGACCAATCCGGATTCTCGTGACGTCGGAGAGAGTGGCGGGCCTCCAGTTCCACTCGTGTCCACTGTGTTAGCTGCCGCTGGCATAGGAGATACAGGCACTTCCTTGTGCTTTGCCTCCTGCCCTGCAACCGCTGGATAGGGAGCCACCGCTGCCAAGGCCTCAGAACGTCGATGACCAGACGCGTCTTCTTCTTGCTCGTCGTCTTCCTCGCCATCTGAATAACCATCCTCAAGATCGTTGAAATAGCGGCTTCCGTCTTCAGCGCCTGGTGTATTTGTTGTGACTCTGGCCTTTGCGAGAGACTGCAGCGGTTTTCGCCGGCCTGGATCAGGAAACACTAGCCACGCGTATGGCCCATGCTGGTTCTCGTGCGCCACAGGAAGCGAGAGATTCACCGGCATTGTTTGCGGCGTATAGGCGATAGATGAAGTGAAGATGTTGCGCAGGTTCATGGACGTGCAGCAGGTCACAGCCTTGAGATAGCGATATGTTTCACGCGAGTAGCCGTTAAACGTGTGGAACTGCAACAGCTCGACCATATCGATTGCGATCGTTGTCCATGCTTCAATCACTCTGTGATGCACCAAAGAAGCATCAGTAAGCTTGGGTGTATCTAGTGCGCTCGATAGCAAATCAGTCGTACTCGAGTGGGATCCGCAGCACAGTGCCTGTACTTCGCACTGACGAATACATGGAGCTCAACGAGACCCGCAACGCTGTCTTCTTGGACGTGAGCAGATCGAGGTGCAGCGTCGCGTGCTGGCCTCGAGTGCGTCGGAGCTGCACACGTTCAAATCAACAGTCATGATCAAATTCTTCTCTACATACTGACGGTGAATGAAACACGTACCTGGATGTACACGTATCGCCCCGTGAGCCCCAATCCCTGATGGCCCTTGGATACTTCGCGTGGGAAGCGCACGTAGTTGGCCGAAGCGATCGTGCCGCGGATCTTGAACACGTTCTTGTGGATCTGTGGGTCTGTGGCTTGCTCAACGTCGCCGTGTTCCTGGAAGCCAACGCTGCGGTGCGCGAGCCCATAGCGGATCACTTCCACATACGGATTCTGCCACACTACACACATAGAACCACAGACCGTCAGGTGTACAGCAGCTCACTATGGAAGACTTTAGAGACTACTCCTACCTGGCATGACGGGCGTCGGCGCAGCGGGCGACAGCGTCATGTTGGACAAGGCGACGTGGAGTTCAAAGTGGTCTGGTCTTTCTTCAAATGGTGAGTGAGACCGTGTGTCCTTTCAGGATCCACGCACAGGTATCCGTTTATACAGGCTTGGAATCGTTGATTGGAGGGTATTGTGACCAATTTTTATTGCGAACTCATGGTGATTGTGTGTGCTGGTGATGCTACGCGACGCTACGGAACCTCATGATGCTTTTGTTGCCAATTGAACTCGTCCTTCGCAACGTCTACTTGGAAGAGAGTCCGCTGAGGTATTCCTCGAGCTCATCGAAGTCGTCAGCACCAAAATTGAGCACGTCGTCCACGTCCTTCGCGGGCTTCTTCGCAGACTTGGGGCCAGCTCCGGCCGCTGGGGACAGGCCGCTCAGGCCCTCGAGCTCAACATCCAGCAGATCCAAGTTGGAAGGAGACAGGTTCTCCAGTTCACCGCCAGACATATCAGCGAGACCGCTCGAGAAAGCTTCCAGACCGAGCTCCTTCTCGAGCTTCTTAATGTCCTCAAACTCCTGCGCGAGTCCAGCAGCCGAATCATCCGCAGAGCCAGCCGGCAATAAGGACTTGTCTTCGAGCTCGCCACTCAGCAACAAGTCGTCGCTCGCGACCTTGGAAAGCGCACCGGACGTCAACGACTCGAGCTCGTTCATCAGCTCCTTGTCCTTCTCTTCGTTCCAGCTGCCACGGCGACTCACCGTCTTGGCAGGCTTTGGCTCGTCGTCAGCTCCGATGCTGAAGCTCGATGTCTTCGAGAGTGGCACGGAATTTGCTGCCGCTTCACGGGCCTTCTTGGCTTCCAACTCAGCAGCTTCAGCTTCAGCCGCAGCCGCAGCCGCGGCTTCTTCGGCTGCTCGAGCCGCTTCACGTTCCTTCCGCTTCTTCAACTGCTCTTCTCGCTGCTTCTGGAGACGCTCCTTACGAGCTTCGATATCCTCCCAGAATGCTTCGTCACGGTGCAGCATGTCTTCGTACGCTTGGCGGTCCTCTTCGTTCAGAGCAACACCCTCCGACTGAGCGGGCGACGTCGCATCACCTTCGGTCTGCACATCGGCGAAGATCAGGTCAATGAAGAAGTCCTGGTCGAAGCGATCGTCACCGCACGCGCCATCGAGCTGCACCTTTGTGAGTCTGCATGCATACCACGGTTACTAAGAATTGCAGTGGCATGAAGGCATGACAAAAATGCATGTACCGAAGTATTCCCTGAGGAATGTAGCCAGTGTGGAACGCGCCGCGGAACATCGACATGCGCTCACCCGAGTCTGTGAGATGACGGCAACGAACGAGGACATCGCCTTGGAGCATGCAGTTGACGTTGAACGAGATCGAGCCGTCGTTCGTGTTCGCCCATTGAACGCCGTTGCCGTTCTCCATATCGCGCCACGTCGTCGTGAACACGAGCTTACCGCCCTTGAAGATCTGCAAGTACGGGCAGCAACCTTCCTCGACAATCTCGTGCAGCTCTGGCTCTCCGTTCGCATCAGCCTGAGGCGATGACTGCTCCGCTGTTGCCTCCTCTCCGTTTTCGTCATCGCCGGCTTCGAGGGCCTTGGGCTTCACTGGCTCCAGCGTCGTGCGGCGGCCGAAGACAGGAATCGTGTTCATGATCACACGGCGCAGCAACAGTGGCGAAGAACGCGGCTTGACACCGTCCATGACGTGGTTGAAGTACTGGATGTATCTGTAGATTAGACAGGCACCACGTCAGTCACAGTCAACACAAAACCATGTAGTTACTACCCAACATACCGGCGCTGCGAAGGGATCGTGAGCTTTTCCACAGTCGAGTTGCGCTTCTCTGCGACAAACTCCAAGGCCTCGAGCGCGTTCGGGAACTGGCCGACCCACGCCAAGTAGCATGCGATCACTGTGCCTGTACGGCCCTTGCCCGTGAGGCAGTGGATCGCCGCGATGTTCTTGTCGTCCGCCTCAAGCCAGCTCTCGATCGACGAGCAGATCTTGAACATCAAGCCTACACAGCCAAGAGCAACACCAGTCAGCCGACTTAAACTCACGCTGATCACACTGTAATACAGTAGTCGTAGGCGTACCGAGTGGCGGAGCCGGGTGGCCTGGGAAGTTGAACTCGAGCACTTGGTTCTCAAAGTACGTGTAGTCGTACGTCTCCTCTGCATGAATCACACACCACATTCATCAGTCTTGAATGATTGATGCAATTCTTCCAGCAGCATCAATGGACAACGCACCGCTCAAGTTCCAGATCATGTAGTGGCCGCCGTGCTTTTCGTTGAGGTACATGGCCACGAGATCGATCGGGTTGTCCTTGATGAACGTGCGGTTCGTGCCCGAGTTCATGCTCGGGAAGCCCATGGCCACGATGCTCTCGCTCACGTACGAGAAGTTGAGCAACTCCACGTTCACTTCGCCCGTGGACCGGTCCAGCGCGTAGCTCAGGCGGCGCTGGAGCGCGTCCATATCCGCCATATCCATCGCGCGGCTCTTAAGCACCGTGGCCTTGGCAGCTCCTTCCCGAGCCGCGACTACTGCTACGCTCTGCGCCTTCTTCATGAAGCTGAACATGCTCGAAGCCGCGATCGACGCGGCCGCCGACACGGATTCCGAGTTGATTTTCTCTGCGATCGCAGCCTTCATGGACGCTGTGCGCGCCGACGCGCCGGTGGACGACGTGCGGTCACCACCAGCAGACGCCTCACCATCTCCATCACTCTCTGCAGGCGCAGCGCCATCCACAGCGTGCGTCTCCTCGCCTGCATCCGCCGCATTATCGCTCGTCGAGTCACTCTCCGATTGCTTCTTCTGCTGGTCGTCCGGAGACGGCGACGCCGCGTGTGTGAGCGACTCGAGCATCGCACTGCCCTTAGCAGTAGCCGCGGGGAACCTCTCCGCTAGCTTCTTGAACATATCGCCGTCAAATCCACACCACTAGCGACGTCACTACGGCTTTAGTCCTGCGCTTCTTCTGGGGATCGATCTCGCTTTGATGTTCCCGCAACACGAAGTGGACTCACTCATGACCAGGGGCTCTATTCGGAATAGTAAGGTACGACACTCCGATTGCGTTTGCGTGTCACAATGTTTTTAGTGACAGTTGGTGCGATGTTGTCACTATAATGGGGTGATTCGGATCTGGAATTTTGAGAAACCGTGGTGTTTGAAGTCAAGGAATGAAGCGGAAGTAGCAAAATGGAGCCGCTGAATCCGAAGGATGTGACGGTGCTATGGCATGGCTGGCTGAAGAAGCTGGGCCGCTTCAGCAAGCGCTGGCGACGGCGCTACTTCGTCTTCCTGTCTGCGCCCAATGGTGTGAAAGAACTGCGGCATTATGGTGCGTACAGCCGTAGATAGTTGGCGCCAAACATGAGAAGATACATCTGCGGATTTTGATATTGACTGCGGTGTTCGTGCTGTAGACGCACAGAAAGACGTCACGCTTCTGCTGGCGACGACTCCGAAGGGCGTGATCGCCATGACGGACGCCACGGGCATTTGCTGCTTCCTGCCGCCGTCTCCGTCCGCTGTCGCTGCACGCAAACACAACGTTTTTGTAAGGAAAGACAAGCTCTCTCTCCAAATAACACGCTCAAATCTAACGCTGGTGCTGTCGTGGCTACAGAACCTCATGGACTCCCACGACACCAACGCCTCCGACGTCCAGGACCAGAAGTTTGCCGTACTGACGCCACTGGTGAGGCCGTGAATTGGATTCTGTAGCTCGTCAGCAGAGAGACTCACATCAATTCTGTGGTGGACCAGCAAGTGCATTTGCTAGCGTTCCAGAGCGGCCGTGAATGGGCCAGGTGCGTGGCTTACATCGACTAGTATCTGCCAGATAAACGTGCTTACTGTGAACCTGCGCTAGTGCCAGTGAATCGCAGCAGGGCCTGTCGCTTCTCGCCTCGCTATCAGCTTTTTACCCAGCTGTGGAGGTACTCCACAGCGCCTACATGTCCAAGAAACGCGAACGAACTGTCCACACAACGGCCAAGACCAGTATCATCTCGTACTGGAAACGCCACTTCTTCGTGTTTCTCAGCTGCGGGGATCTGTTGTATTTCCGCGACGAGTCGCTCAGTGAGCTCCAGGGGCGAGTGGACGTACGCCACGCGCCGACTGTGCGCGTGACAGGAGAGCGGATGCTGGAGGAGCAAAGAAAGAAAGAGATCGGCACGATGCTGCTGAAGTTTGCGAAGCTGCCTGGCGTGTCAGCCAACGAGCGCGAGAACTGTCTTGTGTGGATCGCGACGCCGCCGTCCAAGATGTTCGTGCTCAAGGTCCAAGACGACAGTGAAGGCATAACGACAGACGGCAAACGCCACGAGCTCACACTTTCAGCCAGGTAGGAACAGTTGATACACGGCCAGCGACTGGTAAAAAGCTGACTGTGGACGTGACGATTGCATTGGTTGACTGGATAGGAAGTGGCTGTCGCTGCTACTGCAAGGCCACGCGGAGACCAAGTACACACAGCTGGAGCAGTGCGTGTCCACGGGCAAGTACGAACCAACTCCAGAGGTGCGAGCATCATTGTGGATGATTCACGAATCGCACTTGGGCCAGTCTAATGTCGGTTCTGTGATGTAGATTGTGTCAGCGGTGCGTGCAGGGATCCCAGACGAGCTCCGTGGGGCGTTGTGGAAGGGTTTCTCTGGAGCAAGTGACCTACAACGACGGGCAGAGGTCAAGCGAATGAGCCGAAAGGTGCCCAAGACCCCGAGCAGCAAGACCATCTCGATCTTCAAAGACACCGCCGCTGAGATGAAAACGAACGCAGCTGCGACACCGAGTTTCTTTGACGAACTCAGTGGACCGATCGACACGAATGCACTCCATGAGCCAGAGAACAAGATGATCTTTTCGAGGTTGTGCGCGATCGCCATGTATGAGATGACAGAAAGTGACTCGGGGTCGAAACTTACACGGGACCGTCGTGACACGAGCGGAGGAGACGCGACCAATCCTGAAACTGGTGCGAGTCTTCGTCTGGACGAGATGGATGAGGGGTCCAGTGATTCGGATATGCCAGGCACGAATGCCGTGACAACAAAGCATTCGCTCAAGCAAGTCGGCAAGGGGAAAATGGGCCAGTACGTGTACCCAAGCGACGCAGCGGCGCCGGAATGGGAAGTGTCGGCACGACGACGACTCCTCATCGCTACGTCTCGGTTCAAGTACGCTCGCTGAGTTGTCTCGCATTCAACGATGACGCTAACTTTTTTTTAATTGCTGTAGCCCATACTCCCACCCGTGTCCGTGGAAAGTCGCGTGCTTGCTGCTCGCATATCTGGATGAGGACTCGGCGTTCTGGGTCATCAACAGGTACGCAGTGAGTCTCTGGCTGGAGTTGCTTCATTGGGTACTGAATGGAATCCCCTTGATATGTCCAGTCTTCAAGATATCTATCTACCCGGATATTTCCACGGCTATCGCCCGGCACTGCAGGTGGACATCGCTGCGTTCAACTACATGCTGGAGGAGCGTGCACCGACGCTCGTAGCTCATCTGAACGCGCTTGATTTCCCGATCAATCGCGCGACCGAGCGGTGGTTTCTTAGCCTCTTCACAGCCACCGCGATCCCGCTTCCGACTGTGCTGCGTATCTGGGACGCATTCTTCGCGCAGGGCGTGCGAATTTTCTTTGGTGTTGGCGTGGCGCTGTTTTTGCGGGCTGAGGACAAGCTGTTCCGAGCCAAGAGCGCTTTTGAAGTCCACGAGGTTCTCTACGCGTCCGAAGAGACATCGATCGATGCGGATGCATTATTCTCACACGCTTTTAAGGACGACCTCAACATCGCATGTACGTGTCCACCACAGGCACGGACAGTATGTACTTCACGTCTGACGCTTTCACTACAGGGCTCTCTGAGGACCGGTTTGATAAAGTGCGCTCTCGCCACCGCCAGCGTGTTATGGATCACGTCGCTCTGCAGGTAGTTTGCTTGCAGACTAAGGGCCCCAAACACAATGGATGATGCTGATCTGGTGTGATTCTTCGTCAGCTCGATCTCTTCAAAGACAAACTGAGCATCGTGAGCCAGCTACAAGACCAGCTCACTCGCCTTCTCTCGACTGTTCAACGCCTTCTCGCGTCCGTCAAACGCGGCCGACACCGCGGACCAAGTGTGGACGGCGCCGTAACATCTCCAATCGCATCATCATTTCGTTTTGGTGATGGCCAGCACCGCTTTGATGCTTCAGAGGATGAAGATGAAGATGAGGAAGATACCCTCTCCCTTGAATCTTCATTAGCGACGCTTCAAGGCTGCCTGAAGTCTGCATCGAGTGCCGTATCGACCCTCGCGGCCGATCTGAACTCCCGACAGTCACGATGGCTCGCGCTCTCCAGCCAGCTTGCTGGGTGTCCGCTGAGCCGTGGTGTTAGTCGACTTACACCAGATCTGCAGAGCTGGCTGTCACAAGTGAAGGAAGGCAAAGTCTCCGGTGCTGGATTAGATGCGGTTCCAGAAGGAGTCCACACTTCTAGCGGCATCAATGTGGGCTTCGCATCAGCGATGGCCGATCAGCACGAGCTCTTCTTCGATCTTTCGGTTCGTGGCGACACTGAACGAAGCTGCTTGGTGGCGTACAAGGGCTCCTTTGCATCTGATGACCGATTCGTGACTGGTACGTGCTATATATTGACTTGATTCACAGCGCACTGAAGCTGACAATGGCTTGTTGGTCGTAGAACTCTTCATGGAGGCTTTGGTGTCGGTGGTCAAAGCAGCGTGCGCGACACGGCTCGAGTGCCTCACCGCCGCAAATCGGTTCGACTGGCACAATGGTCGCTGGCTCCAGTCCCCTGTAGAGCTCACTTCGCTTGCTGGGGGCAATGCAACAGGTAGCCGGTCTCGAAACCTACAGCGGTCCGCGTCAACAGCCGGCAAGGGTACCCCAAACAGCAGACAGCGCAACGCGCGCAGCTACGCTCAAGAGGACACGCTCAGTTCGCCCATTATGACGACTCGGACAAGTCTCGACGACTCAGTTCTTCAACGCCGCCGCGCGAACGACACGATGATGGTCCAGAACTTCTCGAGCTCCTACGACTTGGCACCCGTTCACGAAAAACCAGTGATGCCGTCGGTCGCGTCACCACCTCGCGGACTCTTCTCCATGGGAACGTCAACGGCTATGTACATGCAGTACGCGGACTCGTCGTTCTACTTGTCTTCGTCTGCCTCGCCTTCGTCGCTCTCGAGCCCGGTCAGTCTTACCCACAATTGGCTCACAGATCGTGTTGACGGACAAGCGCTGACAAGCGAGAACGCGCGCGCCCTTCAGCAACTCTCCAAGCAATATCGTCACGGCGAACAGGTCCTGCACAGTGCTGTGGACTCACTTACGAGCTGTTTCAGCCGCTTCATTCGTGTCGAGAGTCGACGCAAGCCGAGCCGTGAGTGGGAGCTTCGTGAGCGTGCGCGCCAGCTTGAAGACGATCTTGTCCAGGTGCTGAGCGAGATGGAGGCGATCTCCCAGTCGGCCAAGCAGCTTTACTGAGGTATTTGTTTCTATGGCTTCACGGCTTCTACTGATGCAGCCACTTGAACTGAAAGGTGTAATCCGTGCCTAGCCACAGCAGATTTCAATGAGCCTCTAATCGACATGGTCCCAGTATCTTCGACGAGACTTAACTCACCGAAGTGTTCAAGCGGAAATTGCACGGTTAAGAACATCCACACAAAGAAAATCGCCTGAATGAGTCGCCAGTGGGACTCTTAACACAAACGCTAGTTGTTTCGTGGGCGAAAAGTGCTGCAGTTGGCGTTTGAGGGCCACACAAAAGCCGACGTACGACACCAGCTCGAGTACGGCGTAGAGCACGACGCGGCCAGCGTCTGCGCGCATGTGCTGGTCGCTGAGTTGATTCAGCTGCGTGTAGTAGATGCGATTGGGCTGGTGGGAAATGGCAAACAGGAATCCTCCTAACATCACCCAAATCAAACGTTAGCAGATACTATACAGAAAAGACGGCAACGCATCAGTACCGTAAAGCGTGGCCATCATGACCTCCGCGTTCTCCATCAGCACGTAGAACTCGGTCATGTGGAGTAATTTGAGAACCTTTTGCACGTACTCAAGCTGCAGCTGGTCGTGGTGGGCGACAGACTTGGCTGCGGAGACCTTGCTGACTGAGGTGAACGGAAGATCAGCTCCAGGAGCAACGCCAGTCTCCCCTTGCGTACTAGTAGTCGGTTGGATTCGTGGGCTGGTGACGAGCACGTGGATCGTTTGTCGATGCGTCATTGACGGACGGTGGTAGTCTCGGAGATGTCTTGCTCGGGCGATACTGGGATGCTCTCTTAACCACTGGTTTCTATCCAGAAGCGTCGCAGCGAAGCTGACCACGTCTAGCTGTCGAGTATCCGACAGAGAACCACGGTCCCCGCGCTCAGTCGCAGTGAGCTGGCTTGCTAACGCGTGGACACGTCGCACCACGCGGTTGATCTCGAAGAGGGCACTGATCGACTGGATAACGTCGATGCTCATCGTGACAATGAGCGAGCCAGGCGTCAGCGACTGCTGCATGGCCAGTGATACGTCGAGCGCGTGGAAGCCGTCGACGTTGAACAGTGTACAGTGTCACTGCGACAGTGATACTGGCGAATGTCAACAGCCAGGTCGCGAAGCACGACCGGAACCAGAAGCCATAGGTCTGCGACGTGAGCCCCTCGTGCAGCGAGACGAGCGGCAACGCGTCAATAGCGACGACGATGAGGAGACACGGTAGTTGCATGAGCCATCACAAGACCGCCGCTGCTCGAAGCAGTCTCGTTTGTTGACAGTACTCGCGCAATTCGACGAATCGAGAGACCGAGTGCTGGCCGTGGAGCTCCACTTGGACAGATTCCCACAGCCGATCAGCGACTTTCAGCCACGTGGAGATGGCCATCAGAGAAAATCGCGAATTGCGTGTTGCGCATCAGACGCAATCGAGTGGATCATCAACCGACTGACTGCTCTGACTTGCAAATCAATGGCGACTGCGCTACCGGTAAAAACAAGAGTTGGATCGCAGCCAATCGGTTCTCACCTCTGCTTGATGAGGCTCGTCGCGAGGCGTGATCTGGGCGGTCTGTCCTCGTTAAATACCGCAGTTGATAGCTGAGCGTTCGCCACATCCGACTGATGGTCCGTCTGAAAGTGCCAGCACATTCGCTTTTTTAGAATGGCTTGATGGTGTACACGTACACCTGCAAATACGACGTAGAACGAGATCATGCGTGAGTTCCCACATCAAGTGCGGTGCGATCTATCAAGCCGATACCATCGATTCGTGTGAAGCGTAGATAACATTGAATCTACCAAAACCAAACAGTTCATCATCACACTGACGTCGGTGGTGGTTGTGCTTCTCGCAGCCATTTGAACTGAAAGGTGTAATCCGCTCCTACAGATAATTAATGACACAGTCAGCCACAATCGACGCAAGCCACTCGGCCACTGCTTTCATACCGTAGTGCTCTAGCGCGAACTGGACCGTCACGAAAGTCCACACTGCAAACGTCGAGAGAGCGATTCTCCAGTGTGACTGCAGCGCGAACGCGAGTTGGCGTGTAGGAGACAAATTCTTCAGCTTGCGACTGAGCGCCAAACAAAGTGCAACGTACGACACGAGCTCTAAGAAGGCGTACATCGAGACGCGGCCAGCCACCTTGCGCATTTCCTCGTCGCTCAGACGGCTGAGCTGCGTGTAGTAGACGCGGTTGGGGAGATGGGATAGCACGGACAAGTACACGGCTACACGAACACAAATTTCCCGATGAACTGATTAGTGGTTCACATCAGCAGAGAAGCAGCAATAGAGAAAGCAAGAGCCGTACCGTACAGCGTGGCCATCATGACCTCGGCAAACTCGATGAGCACGTAGAACTCGGCCATATGAAGGAGCTTGAGCACGTTCTGGACACACTCTAATTGCCATCTTTCCAGCTTGGTTAGCGGTGCCCGTGGTGACCACGATGAGAAAACTGCACCGCTAGTCGCGATGCCCTCTGAAGGTGCTGCCACAGTTCGTCCTGGTAACGCTCGTGGAGATGGCAGGACTTGCGCTGGGTTTGCGTTACCTCGGGATACAATCGGGCTTCTACGATCGCCAAAGTACTTCCTGTTCCAGCTTCTTCTCACCGATGATCGCCGCCGTACGCCAGCAATATGTCGAGCGTTTGCGATATCCGGATGCCCCCGAACGCGCTGGTTTCCCTCGAGTATCACGGATGCCAGTTGGAATACATCCATCGAGGCCACATCCGACTGTCCCGTGACGCGCACCCCTGCTCTTGCTAGCTTGTACGCTGATGCATGAACACGCTGGAGTACTTTGTGGATCTCGTAGTATGCAATCATGGACTGCGCCACGTCCACAGTCATGACAACGATCATGGAGCCTGGT
>JAADXI010000630.1:0-17608 GCA_023337615.1 Pythium brachiatum | reverse complement strand
TTTAGGTTTTCTGGAAGCGTTCATGAGTCTTCACCGCCACGAAGCTTCTGCGCACACGGCTCTCGTGGTCATTGGCTGATTCATTCATTCATTCATGCAGCGTTTGCTGGGCGCTCGTTCGCTCGCCCCGCGACGGAATCCGTGAGTAGGAGGAAGGAACCTCTTACATGGCTGGGAACTCGGTGATGAACTCCTTGGAGATGGCGCCAAGGTGGTCCACGACCTCGTAGATGCCCTGCGAGAAGCTGGTCTCGTGGAACGGGATGTCGAACTCCTTGCACAGCGACTTGATCAGCACGTTGATCTTGTGCAGGTTGTGGCGCGGGATCATCGGGAACAAGTGGTGGTCGATCTGGTAGTTCAGACCGCCCGTGAACCAGTCCATCCACAGCGAGCTCGTGACGTTGCGCGTGGTCGTGACCTGGAGCTTCCAGAAGTCTGGCTTGCTCTCACGCTCGTACACGGACATGCCGTTGTGGCCAATGCTGAACACCAGCGCCAGCAGCAGACCGCACGTGGCCTGGCCCATGAGGAAGAACGCCACGCCCTCGAGCAGGCTCATGCCAGCGAAGTACGGGAGTCCGATCTGCCACGCGTAGTGGGCCAGCAGGCCGGCCTTCTCGAGCAGCGGCAGCTCCACAGGATCGTACTGGTAGAACGCGAACTGGTTGAACACGTACATGTACGACTGCATGAGCCAACTGAGGCGCGCGAAGAGCAGCAGCGGGAAGTAGAACAGCGCCTGGTGCTTGATCATGAACGGGCCGATGGTCGACTCGATGGCCTTGGCAGCCATCTCCTTGCTCCACGCCAGCAGCGGCATGGTGTCGATATCCGGGTCGCCCGAGAAGCCCTCGCCGGCGCGGCCGTGGAGGTTCGGCACGGCGTGGTGCGTGTTGTGCTTGTTCTTCCACCACTGCACGCTGAAGCCCTGCCACACGTTGCCCACGAGCACGCCGACCACGTTGTTCCAGTAGTGGTTGGTGCACACCTGGTGGTGCAAGAAGTCGTGCGCGAGCCAGCCCGACTGCTGGTAGAACAGCCCCATGATCGCACCGGCGAGCATGTACACCGCGAAGCTGTCGCTCAAGAAGCACAGCAGCGCCGAGAACGCGCAGAGACCGAACGTGCTGATCACCTTCCACACGTAGTAGGTGGCGCTGGCGTCGTACAGGCCCATAGACTTGATCTTGAGACGCAGCTTGCGGTAGGCCGCGATGAAGTCGGCGGCGCGCTGCTTGCTGGCCTTCTCATCGTCGGTCAGCGGCTCGCCCTCCACTTCATCACGCGTGGACTCGTCGGCATCGCCGATGTAGAACTGGTCCAGCAGCTTGAAGGCGCTGGCCGGGTGGAACACCGCGAAGGCGTCCGTGGCGTCCTCGCCGGCCTGCGTGAACACGACGTGGCCACCCGGGTGGCCCTCCCACTTGCTCACGTCGTACACCTTGTGGTGGATCACGATCCACGCGTCTTGCGGCGTGATGTGCTTGCGGATCTCGCGCCACGAGAGCAGGCGCTTGGGCTTGAGGTCCACCATGGCGACTGGATGCGACGGCGGATCAGCGGAACTGCGAATGGCAACGCGAGATTCCAATTCCAACGGTCCGCATTGGTCGCGAGCGCTGCATGGCTATGACCGCCAGGCCATCCGGCGCGGGCTGCGCGTGGCAGAGCCCATCGCGATGAGGAGCTACGTCCCGAATGCAACGCACGCTGTCCCGAAAACAACGGCAAGTCGCCTGAAGAGGCAACGATACTCATTTATACAGGATTATGAGACTTACGATAGAGGAGAAGATTGCCACGCGATGGATCTTGATCGGTTAGTAGAGGTTCGATTGGTTGTGGTTGTCAAGTGATGGGCTGTTTGCGTGACAGCGTGTCCGGAAAGCGAAAGAGTATACTATGGAACTGTTCCGGTCCACTGTATCTCGTCATGGCGTATACTAGTATACATTTGGCGTCTCGATGCGTATAGTTGTGACGGCAATCGTCCAATCGTCCGGACGGACTAGTGTGCGTGACGTCATGGCGGTGTCACCCATGATGTTGGACCGTTTCGGATCGCCGAATTCCTACCGAATCCGACCAACTCGGTGGATCAAAAGCAGCCTCACGCTCTGGGCCGGGGGCATTCCGAGACGCTTCCTGCGTGCATATGTGCGCGTTTGCTCGAGCTTCCACTCCACTTGGTCAATTCGCGCATTGGGTCCATGCCATCACACTTCCTGCGGAGGGCGCTATACACTTTTTGACCGCAGTTGACGTGGCAACGCTTGGTCTGCTAGATGGCCCAAAACCAGCCGACACTACCAGCGTTTGCGTTTGATTGAGTAAATAACCAACGTTCGATTGGATAGGTCCTTCGAATTCGAACCCTCGGCGTGACGCGTCCCGCGCGATCCAGAAGAGACGCGTCGGTTCCGCACGACTGCGACCCTCGGCTGAAGTTGAGCCTGAATGGATGCAATGAGAGCCGCGACCAGATGCGCAGCGGAGTGTAACGGACGTCCTGGAAGCTCCTGTGGAGCGTGTACCCGCACACGTACGGCAGTGTAGCATTATGTACCGGGAAATGGATATTTTAATAGCAATGCTACGTCGTACTACAACCCTAATAGGCAATGATAGCCTCACATCGAGCTCATCCTCGAGTGCGTAGATTGTTAAAACTGGTTTCGGTCGTGGGCAAGGAAAAACTGCGTGTTCTCAAAAGGCGCGTGCTTGGAGCTATCACCCAGATCCAACCAGAGCAGTGCCGCGTCCAGCGCACAACGTACAACAGGCAGCTTGTGCGTTGGGCTGTCGTGGTGTCGATGAGTCGCTTCCTCATGACCTGGTCGTGACCACTGCGGTACATACGGTCCTGACAGGAAGAACACAGCGCGCACCACTCTCTATGCGCTCGGAATGAACACGGTATAAGAACGTCTTCTTTCAGCACAGTGACGGCCTCGTATGCATCTCGTGTGGACGTTTCTGAAGCCACTCCATCGATCGCACAGCTTGGCGAGTGAGAGGGCCGAAAATTGACGTCTCCTCTCAGTTAAAGCACAGCAAGGAACGCCTTCAAGTACGCTTCCAGCTCACCAATCGCGACGCACTTTCAGAACGTCAGTCTCTCCACAAAAGCGATGCGCTGCGGACCAATCGATCTCCCGATACGTCAAGCACCACACACAAATACTCACGCGAGCCGCATTGCCATATACGCAAACGCCATGAGCCCACCACGCTTCGCGAGTGTGAACTGAACAGTCTTCGTCACGATGACGACGGACACGCTTCTCCGTCTCTCACTCGATCCGCGGCTTGTTATCGCAGCTTGTGAAGACGGCCCCCTCCACCAATCGCACCAAGCCTGCACACTTGGAGACGCTCTGTTCTTCCTCATGCGTGCCGCAGCATCGAGCGCCGCGGTCGTGCGCGTCCTCCTTCCCTGCCTGTTCAGCTCGTCGTCAACTCGCGAGTGAAGCCATGTCCAGGAGATCTTTTCAGTTTTCAAATTGTTCTGTCTCTTCCGGTACTTTCCACTTCCACAGAAACGAGAGGACCAGAAGCGCGAGGGGGGGGAATTACGAGGTTACTGTAGGGCAGGGGTTACATGTGGATCCGAAGATATCCTCGTTTATTACGTCCCATGTGCAATCTTTCGGGTCTATTGCTGGTCGAGCTCGTACTTTACACGTAAAATACGCCATTTCAAACACACGACCATCATTCTGATGAGCGAATATTCGCGCCAAGTGGCGCCACGGGAAGCGGCGGCAACGGAAGGGCGGGCGTATTCACTAGCGCATTGAAGGTGCGGCCCCGCGCCAACGTCGATCTTCGCGGCGCGCTCGCGTGTTCCATATTCGTGATCTCCCCGCGCGTGGCATCTCATTCGACAGAACGCGATCTCCTCTATCGATCGGTGGGTCGGTTGCATCCGTTATTGTGGATCTAGGCGTCGAAATTTCGCTTGCAAGAGACGGTCTCGCGCCATCACCACCTTTCCATCCGGCGATTTTCTCGGTTTCGACGCTAGGCACCATTCGCAGCGACGCGCAGAACACGATTTCCGCGCTCTCCGGCACCGGTGCGCTCTCCATGGCTCGAAAATGGGCTCGTTATGAGCTCGTGGTTAACGAGTTAACTTCTAACCCATTATGTCTCCGTGTTACTATGGAAATCGAATATGCAGATGGAAACAGTCCAGACTCGACGGCAAGCACGCAAGTACGTACGCAGTGGATATGTGGGGGTTTCTAGTCGCGAAGACGCGGTGCTAATGGTGGTTGTGGCTGCGTAGTTGACGACAATGACACGCGAAGGCGGCTCGGGCAGCGCGTCTGCTTCCAGCGACTCCACCGCAGCGGCGGCGCTGGTGCTGGCAATTCGCGGGCGTGTGGTCGAGTACAAGGAGCTGCTGCTGCGGTACGTGAAGCTGCACGTTGTGGAGGGTTAATGGGTCGATGGAGGCTGATAATGCGGAATCTGTGACGTGTGGCGAGCAGGCAATTGATGGACCAGCGTGTGGCGTTGCTGGCGATTGACGATGTAGCAGCGGACGCCAAGGCCAAGCGCATGGTAGCAGAGAAGGCAGCGTCGGAGAATGGACCGCCGACAGAGGAGCCGAAGAAGGAGGACGCAGACGAAGAAGAGGAGGAGGAAATGGAAGAGGAAGTGATTGAAGAGGAGGCTCCAGTGGAGGTGCCGCCTGCGGATGTGGAGATGGTGCAAATGGAAGTCGACGCAGAGACGCCAGACACAGAGATGAACGGTCACGCAGATCCAGTTGCGATGGAGGAGGAGGAGGAAGACAAGGAGCGAGAGGAGGCGAATCGCAAGCGAAGAGCGAGCATCGATCCGGTGGGGGAGACGCCAGCGGAGCCCGCCCCTACACAGCAGCAGTCGACACCGATGGAAACGAAACCGGTGGAGATTCCTGTGGTGGTTCCAGCGACGAGAGTGGTGAAGCGGATCCGCCGCGCGAGTTTCACGAGCGGAGACCATCCGCCGCCGCCTGTGCCCGGAGGACGTGCAGTTGCACGGACATCCACGCCCCCGCGACGGTATCTGGACCCGCAGGACGAGCTTCTGGACGACACGCACTTGCAACTCGTTCTCCGCTCGCCCTCCCGACCGCTGAAACCAACGACCACAACCAAACCCCGTGCTGCTAGTTCTGTAGAAGATGTACAAGCCGAGTTCGACCAGAAGCTGCGCGTCACCATGCGGCTGCAACGCGACGTGACGCGTCGTAGCGTTGCCGTCACGCGGAAGCGACAGTTGCCGCGGCTGCCGACTCCAGCGCGCAGCAAGAGCCACTGGGATTACCTGTTGGAGGAGATGCGGTGGATGGCGATGGATTTCAGCCAAGAGCGAAACTGGAAGCGAAATGTACAGTGGCATCTGGCCAAGGACGTGGTCGTGGCGCGGAATGCGGAGAGAGTACGTCGCGAACAGGAAACAAGGCAACTGGCAAGAGAGATGGCGATGCAAGTAGCGGCGTTTTGGCGGACGATGGAGCGGATCGCGGCGCGGTCACAGGTTCGGTTTGAAGGAGGCAGTGGTGGAGATAGCGCTCAGGAAGATCGTACAAATGACAAGGCGGTGGAGTCGGAGAATAAAGAGGACAGTGGTGAGAGTGCGGCCGATTCAAGTGGCGGTGTGGACGACGTGCCGGTGCTGCGGTTCAAGACACTAGAGTTGGAGAGCGCTGACGACACGGAGGCAAGCAAGGCAGTGCAAACGCGTCTACAAGAGATATTGTCGACGAGTCGGAGAGCGCGGCGCTCGCTTGGTGCAGGGGCTGAAGCTCTTGATTCGGAACGAGAGCAGGCGATTCAACGAGTGCTGAAGATGCGCGCAGCAGCGGCAGCGACGGTGGTGTCGACCAGTACCGTGCTTGCCACGTTCCAGATCGTAGCAGTGCGGTGGATGCTGGAGCTGTGTCTCGCAGGGTGCAACGTGTTGCTGAACGACCAGGTTGGCATGGGCCAATCCGCGACAATCGCCGCATTTTTGAGCGTTCTTCAAGAACTTCGAGTGGCTAGCACCGTTCTCGACATCTCGCATCCGCATCTGGTGGTCGTTCCCGCAGATGAGTTGCACAAGTGGTGCTTCTCGCTTCGTGAGTGGAACCACTCGCGTGGCATCATCCAAGTCTACAACGGTTCACCAACACATCGAACACGGTTACGACGCGAGTGGACAAAAAAACTTACAGTTCCGCAGTTTTTTAGCTCGGACGACGTTGCAGATTTGGAGAAAGAAGACACGACGCCGGTTTTTGCAGTTGTCTGTTCGGCGGAGGATTTCGTCACAGATCACGACGCGTTTCAGGCATTTCCAAAGTGGCAAACCGTCGTTGTGGACGTGGAAATCGACAGCCTGCGAGAAGAAGACGCCGCGTTTGTACAGTCACTGAGCCAGATCTCTCACTCTGGGCGGCGTGTGCTCAGTTGCTCTCATCCGCTGGAAGCCTGGCCATCGAGTAAGACGCGTGCAGCATTCGGTGAATTCCTCGTGAACGACAGTGAGCAAGCGACGTTCAAGTCTGACGCGTGGGCAAAGAACACAATACTCGAGAAGATGAGTGCCGTCGAAGTTGTGCGGTGGTTCGGGAACAGAACCGGATCTACAGCACTACTGAAGGCTCAGCAGGATCATCTCAGTGCGCTCACGCTAGCTCTGCAGGGTCTCTCTCTTCGTCGTGTGCGATCCGAGGTCGAGTCAGAGCTAGGAAAGCTCGAGGAAACCAGCGTCGCGTGTGCGTTGTCATCGTCGCAGCAGACCCAGTATCGCCACGCGATCACGGCTTTTGCAGCGTCAAGTTCAGTGGATCGAATCACACTGTGGCTTCAACTCGTGCTCAAACTGCGAAGTGTGTGCAACTGCGTGGACGTGCTGAATGACGCGGAGAAGCTGGCGCTGGCAGACATTCCGTTTCTGTTGGGCTGCTCTGGTAAACTCCAGCAACTTCATGAGCTGCTTCTTCGAGTCGTGGGGAAGGAGCGTCGTCGAGTTGTCGTGTACTGTCAATTGGACGCGATGCTGAACGTGGTGGAGATGCTACTGGCGCTGATGGACATCCAGTTCGTGTACGTCACGGGCACGCTAGAGATGCAGCGGCGTGCGCTGTGCCATTTCGCCTTGAGACCCGCGGTTCAAGTGGCTTTAGTGTCGACGCGCGTCGCCTGCATGGACGGCAAGCATGCGATGCCGGTGTATGGAGCGGACGCTATCGTCGTTCTAGACAGCGATTGGCAGGCGACGTGCGACGCGAAGCTACGCGCGAGCTGGGCCAAGTGTGTCGTCGGTAACTTGCCTGTCTTCCGTTTCCACTGTGACGCGACCATCGAGGCAGCACTATTGCGTAGTGGCTCGTGTTTTAGTGAGAAGGTGTTCAGCGAAATGGGTCCGCAGGAGCTGTTGGCCGCTGGCGACGGTGCGCTCAAGATGGACAAGCCGGCGTGGTGGACGCCCAACGGCGTATCAGCCGTCACTCTGGCCGAAGCGATGGCGCAGGTCGAGACCAGCGAACAGTATTGCAACTCGACGTTGACGAATACTCTGAAGGTGGTGAATGTGGAGCTGGACACAGAAGAGCATTTACTGCTCGCCAATGCAGACGAGCTCATGCCGGTCGAGTGGTACGCCGTTAACTACCTCTCCAGCAACAGCACAATGGAGAAGAAGCACCTGGAGAACGAATCGGTTGGCAGTGACGGCCACGACGCATTGCAGTTAACGACGCCAAGTCCGCGGAGGAATATGACGACGCTGGAGCAGTTGGCCGTGCAGGAGAGTCGACGAGTGAGGGAGGAGGTGGAAGTTACAGCGGACATGTTCTACGAGGCCCACGACATTCACGTTGGTCCGGTGGACGACTCGGGACTGTCAGAGTCCATGCTGCAGGCGGTGTTGCGTCCTCTACGAGCGAAGGGTCTGGAGCCTTTCTACGAGTTGGTGCGACCTCCTCAATTCCCCGTGTACACGGAGATGGTCGAGTCGGAGCCGACGCTAACGAGCGAGAACGCTAGCTCGGAGATGTTGTTCCGCGTGTCCTACCGCGAGCCGGCACCGCCAGCTCCTCCTCCGTCGCTCATTCTCAAGCTCAAGACGGACGCATCGACCGCCGCAGCTTTGGCTGCTGTCGGTGGAACCGATGCGTCAGGCAAACCGCTCAAGGTCAAGAAGCGCAACAAGGATCTTGCGGGACGAGCAGCTGGAACTGCTGGCTCTGCGGTGGCTGCGTCGGGCACGTCTGGTGGTGCTGGCACTGGTGCGGGCTCCGTCTCTGGTATTAAACGGAAGCACGACACCAGCGCAGCGAGTGGCAAGCCGCCGAAAGAGCCGCGACTCGACTTTGATGGCATTCCCTTGCCGTCCGACATGGCGGAGTTCGCGGATGACGATTTCTGGGGCGACACGAATCTGGACGCGCTCGACTCGGCGGCGTGGGACGACCCAGCGGTGCTCAGTGGTATTCTAGGGCCGACGCTGGATGTCCCGCCCAGCTCCGGGAATGCGAGTGGTTCAACGGCGTCTTCGGGTGCGGGAGCGACAGCAGGACAGACTACAAAGAAGAAGAACAAGTCAGGCACTGCTGCAGGAGGAGCGGGGGCCTCCGCGCAGGGTGGAGCAGGTCGCGCGCGCAAGGGCAGCATGTCGGAGGCGAACAAGGACGGCGGCTGGCAAGTGCAGGATGATCTGGTGCTCAAGAAGCTGTTCGAAATGTACGGCTCCAACTGGACGCTGATCGCCCACGTATTTAACGCAGCGACGTCTGTGTCGCGCTTCGTGGTGCGGAAACGCACGCCGCGCCAGTGTTACGATCGCTACGGGAAGATCATCTCGTCGGGAAGTCTCCACTCAACAGGTTCGTCGGGTTTGTTATCAGCCACAGCGTCACCAACGAAAGACGGCAGTGCGAAGCCAACGAGCAGCTCTCTACTCAAGCAGCACAAGCTGAATGCGGCGGCCGCAGCGTTGTGGACGCCGCAGGTGCTGGCCGAACGCATCGGGCTTCCCACGAACGAGATGCTGTTGGTGTTTGCTGCTCGGGATAGCCTCCCGGGGCTCCCACCTCCGTCGATTGTGACTGTGCCGTCGCTGGCTGAGTTGAGTATGCGGAAGAAGAAAAAGAAGCAGCACGTCCAAAGCGAGGTAGTTGCGACGCCAGGAGCTCCGGTTCTCGACGATCTCAAGTCGATCCGTACGTCGTTCGACGCGATTCTCCAGTGCATGAAGCGCAAGACGCCACCACCGCCGATTCCAATCCCGCAGGCGTCCCCGACCCCGACAAGTGATCCGTTGGTGGCCCCACCGACAGCAGCGTCGCCCACGAAGCCGTCGATCGTGACTCCCGTGCCGACCTCCGTGCCGCCGCCGCACAAATCGCACATGGATCTGGTGGAACTGTTGCCTCGTGGCGCGTTGACGCCCGAGGAAGTGATCAAGCGCAGCAAGGAAGCGGCAGCCGTGGCGGTGCAGGCGGCGGCTGCAGTGGCTTCCGCCGGACGCTCGCAGGAGATTTCGCCGCATGCGTCTGCCGGCGACGTGCTGATGAACGCGGCGTTTGGAAGCAACTCGACAGCGGCAATCGCAGCGCGGAAGGCAGGAGCCAGTGGTGCCGCGACTGGTGTTCGCCCTACAAACTTCCCGCCAGTGTCGGCGACGGCCGCGTCGAAAGCCATGGCCATGGGCTCATCGGCTGGCTCGTGGGGGGACCCGGCGGCCTCGTCGTTGTCTCGAC
This sequence comes from Pythium brachiatum, assembly GCA_023337615.1. Classification (NCBI taxonomy): domain Eukaryota; phylum Oomycota; class Peronosporomycetes; order Pythiales; family Pythiaceae; genus Pythium; species Pythium brachiatum. Next base: position 7,863 of record JAADXI010000630.1, on the reverse strand, counting down.
CGCCTCACGCTGCTCCTCCACTCCCGCATCCGGCTTCGACCCAAGGCTTGTTGGCTCAGCCTTCGGCGCAGCCGCCAGCCGTCGTGACATCAAGTGTGAACGGCGTTGCCTCGAATGTGTCGACACCGTCGGCAAGAGGCCTGGGCTCGGCGGGCAGCCCTGCGATGCCCGTGACGACGTCTGCGCTGCTGCACGTGCTGGACCGCATGCCCGAGATCAAGCACAAGATCCAAGCGATTCTCAACCGCGCGGACTGCTCCGAGGCCCAGAAGGTGGCGATGATCGCGCGGCTGCTGAGCAACACGAACGCCATTAACGCGACGGCGGTAGCAGCCGCGGCGAGCGGCAACTTGAGTGCCGCCGTGTCGGCGACGCTCGGAGCTTCGTCGGCTGCCGCGACGCCCACGGGCTCCTCCACAGCAGCTTCCACTGCGGGCTCGGGTCCACCGACACCCGCACCCACCACGGACTTGTCGTCGGGCTTCGCGCAGTCGCTGGACACGCCGATCCCGATGCCGGCGTCGCTCGCGACCGAGCCGTCGACTGGCTCGCTGCCCATCCCGATGCCCGCGTCCATCGCGAACGCGACGCTGCCAGGCAACTCCACGAGCACCACGAGCAACGCCATGAGCGACGCGGCGCTGGCGTCGGCGCTGGCCGACACGGACATGGCGGAGCTGCCATAGCCGTCGCCAGCTGTAGCTGTTAGAAAGAGAGATCCACGAGAGGAGAGGCGACCACAAGTAGTGGTTAGTGATAGTAGAAAACAAAGCCCTGCCCAATAGAGACATCCCCATCCATCCATCCACACAGCTAGAGTCCATCCGTCCCGTGTGTTCTACTAGTGGTAGCAAGCAGCAACCAGTTGAGTTGATAGAAAACGTAATTCAAAGCAATACAGACCCTCCTCTCTCTTCTCCTGGTACACCCTACGTAGCAAATACAACCGAGCCGTGTCTGTGGACTGGCTACTCGTCCGTGAAGCCCGTGACCTCCATGTTGATAACGAGCGACAGCACCTCTTCCAGCTCCTTCTTGCTCTTGTACAGCGGCAGATCGATGCGGTTGAAGCACGTGTGCGCGCGCGGGAACGCGTTCTCTGGGTACGGTACGGCCTTGAGCGTGAAGTGGCAGATGCGGCCGTCGTAGCTCGTGAGCGCCTTGAAGCCCTGCACGGGCACGCGCGACGAGCCGGTCGTGAACTGCAGCAGCCGCGCGCGCTCCTCGTCACTGAACGCCTCGACTGTCTCCCAGAACCAGCCCAGCACTTCCTCGGGCAGCTCGTCCGACACTTGCGTGTGGATCTTCCAGTCGTCCACGTCAATAGACGGCACGCCACACAGCACGAGCTCCAGCTCCTGGTAGTCAAACACCAAGATCAGTTCCTGTGGGATCACTTCAAACACGCCGGCCATGAGGTGCTGCAGCTGCTCGGCGAACGCGTCCAGCATGATGTACCGCAGCCGCAGGTACATGTACTCGTGCTTGTTCTCGTCCGTGACCGGGATGTTGCGGCCGTTCTCCTTGAGGTCGATGACCTCGATCTCGCCACTGAGCTTGCGGTTGGTCACGCTGAAGTCCAGACACAGCGCGTCCACGCCGTCGTTGTCCTTCATCCACTTGAGCGACTTGTGCACTTCCTGGTCGAAAAACTCCAGGTCCGAGAACGAAATGGGCACGCCCAGCAGGTGCTTGAGCAGCGGCAGCGCCAAGTGCGCCTTCATGAGCTGGCCTTCCAGCAGCGCGCGGCCTAGCAGCCGGCCGGCGCCACGGAAGTACAGCAAGTGGTCGGCCGAGGCTTCGACCGAGTTGGAGTTGATCACGTACGCCAGCGAGTCCACGTGCGCGCACTGGAATAGCCCAATGGTCTCATCAAACAGCTTCTCTGTGACCAGCGCGAACCACTCACGCTCCAAGCCACCAGCGTCGATAGCGACTTCCCCAATGAACTCAATACGAAGCGGCATGTGGATGTGCTCCATTTGCACACCCAGCAATTGTTCCATGCTCTCGACCAGAATGTTCTCGCGGTGCACGCGCATCTTCAAGTGACCATCCTCCCACGGCTTGATCAGCGCCGAGGTCTGCTCCAAAAACCACGCGTACTTGTCCTTGAACGGCAGCGCAGCCACCTGCTCCAGAATCTCCAGATCCTGCTCCGAGATCTCGTACCCACGCGACGCCACGCGCGCGTCCACTTCGCGATACTCCTTGAAGGTCATGCGGCCCTCGGGGTGGCGCGGTGTCTGCGCGAGCTGCGACACAAAGGCCAGCGACTGCTGCGAGACCAGCTCACGTGGAGACGAAGGCACTGCCGCTACTGTCACAGGCAGCGTAGCGTCGGCCTGGGTCATGTCGATGCGGACTTCTCCTCCTTCAGCTGGCGACGTGGGCGCCGTGGACACGCGTGAGGCTGTGGTCGTGCCGGTAGTAGAAGAAGCTGGCGTCGCGTTCTTGTCGGCGGCCAGCAGCGCGGCCTCCTTGTCCTTGGCGTCTTTGTTGTCCTTGTGGAAGGGCAGCGGCAGCTCCTTCTTGGCCCAGTACCGCTTGCCGTCCAATCCGACCTTGCGCACCCACTCCTGGCGGTTGCGCGCGCCTCGCTGTCTCGCGTTGAGCATATTGAGGCGGCGGATCGCGAACGAGCGCGTGCGGTTGAAGCTGCGTTGGGAACCCGTGAGTACGCTGCCGCCCACGCTGAGCTTGCGCTGCGCGGCCGACGCTGGCGACTGCGGCGGCAGCATCCCCCCAAACGAGAAGCCGTGCTCCGTACCACACAGCACGCAGGCCTTGGAGCTAGGCTTGTTGTAGAAGTCACACACCTCACACTTCCACTGGTTCTGGAGCTCGTCGCTGGACTCCTGCACGTCCTGGCGCGTCATGGGCTGTCCGTCCTCCGTGTACTGGCCGCCCAGCAGCGGCTGCTGCAGGTTCTCGTCGAAGCGCGCGCGGCGGCAGCAGTAGTACACGATGATCACGACCAGCAGACCGCCAGTCACGTACGCGAGCCACGAAGGTAGTGCGCCGGTGCCGCCGTCCGACTGCGCGCGCGCGACGCCGCATTGCACGGCGAGCGCGAGCGAGAACGCCGCGAAGTCGCGCACAGAGGGAGACCACATGCAGAGCTGTCGATCAGCGTAAGAAGCGGCGCGATTGGATGCGTGGTAGTGGAGATATCCACGCGCGAAGAGCGGCGAATATGGACGCCGCTAGTGACGCTTTGTGGGGTTTAGATGGTGAGACCTCTCGGGCGAGAAGCGTCGAGGTTTATGAGCACAGCGAGAGCGGGCGGCGGGTGGCAGCAGTAGGACCATCACTCTGGACGGGAACTGAATAGAAGCACCGGGGTGGATTCGAACCTGGGCGAGTATGAGGTGGGGCTAAAGTATGCATTACTAGAGGTCAATGGCACAGATCTATTGTGGGAAAGAGAGGGAGAGGTGGGTGGGATGCGGTTGTGGAGGTTGCGGGTGGGTGTGGGTGGATAACCGATAGATCGGATATGGTTCGTATCATGACCCAACTGGTCGCCAACGGAAACGCGGCGCCTCATGGCTGTTGGTGGCAATAGTACTCTTTCAAGCAGGCGGGAAGTAGTGGTATTAGAGTAATACCAGCGGCGTGAAGCGGCGCGCACACTGGCGTCGCGTGGGGTCGTTAGACGTCGGTAAGACAAGAACGGAAGACGCGCTGGAGGCGTGGCTGGATTAGACCCAGGACGCGTGCTTCGGGTGGGTTCCCCAGTGGGGAATCCCCACAGCAGTAATCCACCCCAGCGAGTGCACAGTTCCACTGGAGTCAACGCGGAATTCGGAATGGCCCGGCGCTTGTGTCACACGACCGGGAAAGATGTCCCACCAAGAACCTCCTTGATCGGATATCCACCAGTTCTCAATGCTCCATGGAGTCGTGAAGAGCGTCTAATATATTCTGTAAACACATAGTAGGGTTCCTATCTGATGTAGAAGTTGGCGCATCCACTGATACACCAGATGAGACACGCTTGACGGTTCCTAACAGCAGGTGATGGATTGTGTAGCCATCTGAAAAGGTGAGCAGCTCTCCCATCAACTTTTTTAAAAGTTTAATCCAACGCCTCGTATCACAGAGGCACGCCCGTAGTGTTCGCTGTCGATGGTGGACGGCTCTGCTGGTAGGACTGTGGCGACGGCAGTGCGCTGAAATTGCGTCGCGCCTCCTCGTAGCTGTTGGCCGGAGCGGTCGGCGATCTCCGCTGATTCAGATCCACGAGCGTCGCGCGTGGCGCCACGTAGCCGCCGCGGGGACTCGTGACATCGCCGCCGTCGCGCAGCAGCGGCATCTTGGGGTCATTCTGGCCGCCGTACGGCCGCTGGTGGACTGGGAATCCACCCACAGCAGCAGCAACCTCATCGCGTTCGTCCTGTTGGTTCATGTAGAACACGAACAGGAACATACACGCCGCGGCAAAGCACGAGCCGATGAGAAACGCGTTCTCCAGCGCCTGGAACAGCGGGTCTTCGCCGTCGTCGTAGCCGCCGCCGGAGATATCCCCCCTTCCGCCGGTGCAGACTTCACCGTCACAGGCAAAGCCCACGCGCATGTTCTGGGCGTCGAACAGCGTGTAGTAGGTCTTGATGAACACGTCGCCGAGGATCCACCACTCGTCCGTCGTGGACTGGAGCTGCAGACGGCACTGGCCCCAGCCAAAGCACTGCACGTAGTCGCGCGGCTGGAGCTGGAACATGTTGTCGGGTACCATGCCGAATTTCAGTGTGGAGAAGTCGCTTAGCGCCACGTCTTGACACACCACATCGTCGCACGTGAGGCCTTGTGTGATGGCCGCCAGCACGTCCGCGTACTGGCCTTCGGGGATGCTAATCAGCGACGTGCCTGTGTCCACGATCGCGTAGCAGAACGGCGTGCAGAGATTCTTGGAGCCGTTGTTGCGGTCAGTGGAGAAGTGGTTCATCTCCACGGTCCAGTACATGTACACGTCGAACTCGGGCAGCTTCACCACGGGCGTGTAGTGGAACGAGGCGTTGGGCCCTACAACCGACAGGTCAAACCCGCCGATGTGCAGCTCCGAGCCTGCGCGGTAGGCGTCCGGTGTGAGGTAGAACGCGAACATGTTGTCGATGTCGGGGTTCTGTGTCGCTAGTGACGTGAATAGCGTGGGCCGACTGATCTGCGCGAGCCCTTCGAAGCCCAGGCCGAAGATGCCGTCGGCCATGAACGCCTGGAGCTTCTCGGTCTCGTCATTGACCACGCCGAACTTGACGCTGTCCACCTTGTACTTGCCCAGCATCACAGTGTCGACGGCCACTGTGCCCGCCACTGAGCCACTGCCGTACGCGTCGATGAATTTCTCCTGTGTATCCAGGAATGTGGTCGAGTCCGCGTAGGAAAACAATGTGTGGGAGCCGCAGTCCGTGCAGTCCGTGCCGGGCACCCACGTGTCACTCGAGCCCGTGTCGAACACAACAGTGAGCAGCTGCGGCGGATTGCCGAACGCCACGCGCCCCACGTACTGCACGTTGCCGTAGTTGGTGAGCTTGACGGTCTTGTTGCGCGGCAGATCGCGCAGCTTTCGGAACGCGTCAGCGCGTTTTAGTCTTGTGCCGTCTCGTAGGTAGGGAGGTGAGGACGTCGCAGGCTCACTGGCGTCTGGTATTGACGGCGCATCGTGCGTAGCGTCTACAGCAGCAGCGTTGAGCGACTGGCGGGCTAGCGAGATGCGCAGTGGCGCTGCTGCTCCCACTGCTGTGGTGATGGAAGCGTAGCCCAGCGCCACGACGAGAGACGCTCGCCACCGAGCCATCACACTGCACGCAATACGACTGCGTTGCGTGTAGTGTGTTGTGTGCAGTGGTGTGGTGGTGTGGAAGTTGCAGCCCATGCGATGGTGTCGCGACGTGCGATCAGACGGCGATCCAGTGCACGACTCTTCGCGGCACAGCACGTCCGTTACTCCATTACAGCCAATCAGAACTGACCCAGTGTGCTGTTTCAACCAATCAAAGGACGTATTGGCGATAGGATATCACGTCAGAGTGCTGGTCGTGTCACATTGAAAAGATACCAAAGCTCTTCCAGCAGCTACAGACAGGGCCTGAGACCCACTGAGCGGCGCTGAGAATGCCAGCCCGCAACGCCGCTTGGTCTAGTGCATGGGTCTGCACCAGAACGTCAACGCTAGCGTGGTCCACTAGAGCACGTGCGCAGCACACTCGCCCTGTGCGTGTGCAGTGCTGTTTGAGCGACAGGTAATTGCGCGGTCATGGAGGAAGAATGCCTGCCTCCTTCGTTACGCACTGGGGTGAACGCCTACGCTACTACAGTGTACTACGTAGTAGCGCATGCTTATGGACTGTTTTGGCTTCATTTCATGCTTGGTTTTCACTGCGTAGGTGCTCAAAAATCTACGTCTGCACATCTCTTCATCTCTTCTTCATCTCTGTCTCTTTCTCTGGAGTTCCACTCGCTTACATCGTGGCGTTGAACACGGGGTTGTGGCGTGCAATGCGCGGACCTTCCTCGTCGTACTGGGCCTTGGTGTGGCACACGCGATAAAAGTCCGGCGTGGACGCGACCATGCTGCCGCCAAACCACACAGCAAAGCGCTGCATCTTGTGCGAGATCACGTTCACGTCCAGCTCCTCCGCACTGGCCTTGGCGAACTTGGAGTGCAGCGCGAGGTTGGTCTGCTGGCGGTCGTCCACAAGACGCTTAATATCACGCTGCAGACGGCGGCCAAAGTCCTTGAACATGGTGGAGCCTCCGCTGAGCACAATGTTCTTGTACAGGCCACGCCGCGTGTCAATTGGGCACTTGAGAATGGCTTCGTCCACCACATTCGGTAGCGGCGTCGTGAAGTCGGTCGAGAAAATCTCCGGATTGAAGAAGATCTCGGGCGCCAAAAACCGCTCGTAGCCCACGTCGATCTCCCACGGCTGGCGCGTGCGCGGGTGGATCTCCGAGTACTTGAGGAACAGCTTGTCGGGCTTGGCGTCGTACTTCTTGAACTCCTTCGCCAGGTCCGAGCACACGTACGAGTGCTGCTCCTTCACGCGCTTCGCTACTTCCAGTGAGTCTTCTGGTGGTACATTCTCCCCACGGTCGCGCAGCATCTTCTGGATAAAGTGCGTGACGTCACGCCCCGCCAATGGGATGTGGCGGATGCAACTGCCGATCACGTAGCCGTCGGCCACTGGGATCACGTGCGTCACGCCGTCGCCCGAGTCGATCACTGTGCCTGTGAGCGAGCGCTGCGACGGGTCTTTGATCTTGGGCCACGACGCGTACAGCGCCAGCACGGCTTGGACAGCAATGTACAACCCAGGCACGTTGAAGGTCTCGAACATGATCTCGGCCGTGGACTCGCGGTTCTCCGGTGGGTTGAGGGGCGGCTCCGTGAGCAGCACGTAGTGCTCCTCCGGCTCACAGCGCAGGTACTGGAACATGGAGCGCTGCCAGAGCTTCTCCATGTTGTCCCAGTTCTGGATGATGCCCTGGGAGATCGGGTAGTTGAGCTGGTGCATGGACGCGTGGGCGAGCGCGTCGTTGCCGATGTAAAAGTCCAGGTCGTCGATGCCCTGGCGGCTGCGCACGACGCTCGAGTCGGCGCCGCCCACTGCGATCGTGGACGGGATGATGTAGGACGGCTCGGCGTTGCCCGCGTAGCCCAGCTTCGTGTAGCTACAGAGGCATAGAGAGAGAAAGAAGGGAAGAGAACGCAGCCCACAGAGCGAGTTAGAACACGAGAAGAGCGTGGAGAGAGAGAGGAAGCAGAGGGGAAGAGCAGACGCACCCAGTGCCGTTGTCGATCACGACCGCCGGCTTGTAGTAGGACGACATGGCGTGGCGATGGGGTGGAGTCTAGTCGCT
>JAADXI010000629.1:0-17617 GCA_023337615.1 Pythium brachiatum | reverse complement strand
CGGTGCATCCATCACCTGTTCACTCCCAGCCTCTGGAGGCAGATAAGGAGCCCACTCCTGGTGTCATCGTCCCTGGTGCACGTAGCTTTGGCGATGGCTTAGAACACCAGAGCTGTTTACCTAGTCTTCGTCGAGGCTATCATGCTTAAGGATATAGCTCCATGTGTCTGGCGCTTTGAAACGACGAGCAAGTTTGCATCCGACGGGATTGGCAGTAGTCCACGCGTGGTCTGGTTTGTGTTCATCTGAGGATGCCGTTGACGATTATGAGCCGACAGACTGATAGATGGGTACTGTACCCATTGGGTACACCGTACACGGCTCTTCGGTTGCTGCCACGCTGGCACAGTCGAAGTCTTCGACTCGAAGAGTTTTGGTTTGAGACCGACCGGAACTGTCGACGCAACCAGCGCAACCTGCGACTACCGAAAGAAGGCAGCTGACGCGTTCGTTAAATTTTTGCAAAATTTTCTCTTGCTGTCTGCGGGCAATACCTACATGAGTCGCCGGATCACTCCAGTACGACGCCGATCCGCTGAGGATGAACGAAAGGGGAGAAGATGCGCTCGTGCTCTTATGTGAGTGAAGGGCTGAACGAACCATCATATGCGCTTCGTGCTGCGGTGAGAAGAGGACAACTCGAAGGACTTGAATCGGTAACTACGGTTGAGCGTCTCCCAGTTGACGAGCTTCTGCTGGAAGCGGCTCGCCGGCAGCTCCTAAGGAGCTGACCAGGAAGATGTGTGAATGTGTGTGTAGTCCGTGTGCTTGCGACGCGCATGCACATCGCGCTCTCCGAGTTCACAGCCCAACAGCAGCACATGGAATGACTCCTCTTCGACTGCTTGGACGAGCAGAACGTGGCGACTTTGGTCGACACCGTTGTGGGGGCGAGATGTGCATGCTTGGAGCTCGTCGACAACGTGAATGCCGGATCGCGTTGGATGGCGGAGTCATCAACAACAAAGCGAATGGTGCCGATGATTTGCCTACGCAAGAAACTGAACGCGCCGAAATCGACGTGGTCATGACGACTATAAGCAAGTTGCTCAAGATCGCGGACAGGATCGCGAGCGCAAATCTCTCGTATATGGGAGCATTGGAGTGGATCCTCTCGGACAGATTTCGACAGGCGCGTCTCAACGGAGGCCACACGGGCGCCCGTACTCCCGGGCGTCACTGTGCTGGCGCTCCAGTCGTAGATGTCACCCGACAGCGCCGCGACTAACGATGTCGACAACCTCAGCGTCCTATCTAGCAAACGCATAATCTCAATGAACCCGACGAAGCAACTGCGTCATCGAGTGGTTAAAGTCACCTGCTTCATTCTCAGTGTTGAGGTCATCTACGGTACCACCCAGTGACTCACATGATCAAGGTTGAAGCGACCATCGTTCTAGGATATCCACCCTCAAATTGCACCGTTGCCCTGTCAGCAACAAAGTTGGGTTGGGCGGAAAGTTGGAGGCTGGGCTGATCCACCCTCAAGTTGCACATTTCCCCTCTCATTGGACAACTCTTAGTTAAGGCGGAAAGTTGGCGGGAAAGAAATCAAACGGCAACTCCTCACAAAGAAGGAAAATGGAAGCGGAGATGGCGCGGGCGCGGGGGGTGATGACGGGTGAGAGTACAGTGCTCTGTTATAGATGTATGGTATGTGTGTGTGTAGTAGCTGGTGGGAGAAGCTGACGACGGTGTTGTTGCGACGAGTAGCAAGCCGACGCGACTCCGAACGGGCAGTTGAAGCGCCAATTGACGTTGACGAAATGACGGCACTGCTCGAGTTGCTCGAGACGCTCCATAGCAGCGTCAGCACGAAGGAGTGCGTCAGCATACTGCATCGAATGACGACAGAAGCACACGAGGCGTCTTCATCCGTCAACTACAACCTCACTGTGCGCCGTGCGCTTGTTGCCTCGGTCAAGGAATGGGCGATTGCTTCGCATGCCGCGTCCAGTGTTTGTGACGATCTCCACAACCAGAAGAACGAATGTTTCGCTAGCAGAGATACTGGTCAGAATCCCGCGCTGTACGAGTCCTTACTCGCCACGATTGACTCGACTCTTGCGCACGCAGACGCGAAGCGCATACACTGGGACGCCGTCGTCACCCAGAGCCTCGTGACGATCACTGCGATCGACACAGCCATCACACTCAAGCTGAACAAAGAGTTCACTGATCTGCTGACGGATATCGAAGGCACGCGAAGCGGTGATGTCGATTCCCCACTGACTGCGGACGGTGGCAACCAGCTCCTCAATCCCGAATGACCAGCCCATCACCCAGTGCAGAACTCGCCTCGAGCATCAAAGGACTCCACGTGACGCACTGAGAAATCTCCATACCCATCACACGAATACATGATACGATTCCATTCGATTCCATTTCCATCCATCTTCCCTCCCTCATCCGTTGCCTGTCAAAATCGCCCACTGAGGTTGAAGTGTGACCATCACTCTTCATGAGTCCACCCTCAAGTTGCACGTTTCCCCTCCGATTCAGCAACCAACAAATAGGGCGGAAAACTATCCAACAAGGGAAACCCAGCACCAACACCAAGAGCAACATGCAACAGGCGACAGGAAGTGGCGGCGCGCGTGACGATACACGGAAGATGAAAAGGTGAGCGAGACGCTAGGTGGCTGCGTGGCGTGCTGAGGTGGTGACGATTGTGGCTGTGAATATTCTTCATTTGAGTGGCCGCGTGGAGAGCGAGCCAGCGACGCCCGGGTCGAGCACGAGTTCTTCACAGAAGAGCACGTGTCTGCGGCGCAAGAAGAAGTCGAGAAGTCGCGGCATGGACAGCGACGGCGACGTGCGGATGGAGATGTCCAGCCAGGAGAGCGAGTGGGAGATCACCAAGCGCCTGGACTTCGACGCCATGGAGCTCAGCGACGTGGAGCCCGCAGAGGTGGTGGAGCGATTACCAGAGGTTGTTCCGAAGATGAAGCAGCTGAAGACACCGAAGAAACCACAAGCGAATGACAGCTCGCTGAAGAAGACAGCGACGAAGACGCGTGCGATTGAGCCGATCCGCAACACGTGCATCTTGGAATCGCCGTTGGACCACAAGCGAAGCCATCGCAAGCGACGAGTCTACGGAGTTCGTCGCGACGGTGAGCTCTTGTGCTGTGATAAACGCGATTGCTTGCGGTTGGACTGATTGCTGCTGACTGTGGTGGTCGTAGAGCCTGAGCTCACGCACAAGCGCCGCAAGAGAAGCGTCCAGCGGCCCATGCCCTTCGCTCTCTGCTCACTCCAGCGTATGTTCGCACCGTAACAACAACAAGAAGAAACCACCAGGGGGTGCGAGACATGGCACCAAGCCACAATACAATCCAGCTATTTACTTTTTCTCGCGTCTAGGAGATGATGCAATCCTTTTTGTTGTTCTTGGACCGCGGCGTTCGTCCTCCGGTGATCGATTTGAACGACGGCGGTTCTGCGGGCGTCGCGGCCTCGCACTCATCGTCCCGCTCTGCGATGATCATCGTCTCCCGCAGCGAACTGCCATTATGAAGCCCCGTGTTCATGGAGAAGTTGGACATGAAGCTCGCTCGCTCCGTCGCGGACTCGGCCACGCTCTCCGGCTCCGTCATTTGGCTCGCAGTCTCATCGGCGTCTTCCGGTCGCGACTCTCCCCGTAGCCCCAGCATCAAGTCGATCATACTGGGCCCGACTTGGGCCGACCGCAGCGTCACGTGGCCGTGGACTTCTCGCTCCAGCAGTCGCAGCTTCTCCACGTACGCGTGTCGTGGTGCACTGGCCGGTCGCTTCTGCAGCACGTGTCGGTACGCCCGCTCCAACGTCCATCCTTCCGCCAGCATCAAGTACGTCATGCAGACCACTGCGCCTTCGTTGTTGCCGTGTGTGCAGAACACAAAGATCGTGCGTCCGTCAGCTCTCGCTGTGTGGATCATCTCCGTCGCCTTCTTCACGTTTTCCTGGAAGCTTTCGTACGAGTCCTCGTCGTCCAACTCCACGCGGCCGCGCTCGATCAGTGTCTCCATCTCCAGCGGCTCGGCGCTGCGCTTGCGTGCGTTCTCCACGTCCAGCACGTAGTTCACATGCAGATGCTTCATCAGCCGCTCGTCATGCGCGTGCTTGACGGAGCCCAGCACCAAGTAGTCGTCGATCACGCCGGGCACGTCGAGTCTGTTTTAACAAGCATCCACGGGTCAGTTTCCATCCGCGGTTGCTGTGTCGTGTAGCTAAGCACGAGATCTACGACATCTACCTGTCGTCCTGGCCCTGCGTGTCGTCCTGCGGCTGCTGCGTGGGCGTCGGCGGCGCCATCTCGCCCGCCATGGTCACACTCGTCATTCGTCGCTTCACACCTGTTCAGTGTGGAGACGTTGGGACGAACTGCTCAACTGCGCGGGTCGGCGGAGACCAATGCGGGAAACGGGTTTAGTCTAGTTCACAGCTGGAAACCCGTTTCCAACACAGGCAGACGTTGGCCGTTGGGGGAAACCTGATCCCTCGAACGATGGGAAGCATCCTCAACGGTCAACACGCACCTGCACACAGTGTGCACAGCCACCAGTGTCTGTATTCGTTGAATGCTCCGTGTGGCGCCAGTCGTGTGAGCTTCGGCTCCTCCTGCAGTAGTGTGGGGCAACGCTACAACCTTTAGGCCAAGAACCATCCGCCATGTTGATCGCGAGACCCGGGTCGGGCGGTCTAAACCCGCCCCAAAGTGGCCGAATTTTGTAGCCACATTGCTAGTCTGCCGTAATCCAGACGTACCATCATTCTTGGCGTTATACCTCCAACACCACATACTCTCCATCCTCACTATACGTTGCCACAGGATACGACTGTACCCATTTGGCGCGGAGCTCTTTGACTCGAAAGATCGCGGCTCTTGGTCTGATTTCCGGAAACTCATGCGCACGACACCACGCAGTACCATGGCGTCCAGAGCCGCAGCCACAGCACCACGACGCGTGCACTTCCACCAGCACCAGACACAGGACGGAGAGGAGGAAGAAGACAGTGACGCGCTGGACGTAGCGGCGCTGCACCCCGTGCTGCAGTGGGACCTAGCGGCCGTGCGCTGGCTGGTGGCGCGACGTGCAGCGTCACCATCGCTGGAGGCGCTAGTCGTGGCCACCAGCTCCAGACTCCGCACGCAGGACGTGTCGCTGCTGCTCTGGCTCGTGTTCTTTGCGATGCTGCCAGAGCTCGGACTGCCGTATCTCTGGATCTGTGTGAGCAATCTGCTGGTTGTGCTGCTACTTCAGTACGCAGCGCAAGTGCTTCGCCCCATCGACGTCGACCCGACGCTGGACGGCATCCCGTCGTGCACAGACCCAGACACCAACGGCTTCCCGTGCGTGGACTCGCACATGGCGCTCGTGGTGCTGCTGCCAGTGATCGAGAACACCGCGGCCAGCGTCGCGCAGCTCTTCTTCGCGGGTGTTGTCGTGTATATAGGGGCGATGCGGCTGCTGCTGGGCGCGCGCTTCATCTCGCAGGTCGTGGGCAGTTGGCTCACGGGACTCACAGGCATCGTGCTGGGCAACCACGGCCACGTTGTCGTCAAATCCTACCGCCTCACCAGCGGATACAAGTGAGTAGTTGACGCGACACGATCAGCTTCTAACGGACCCACAGACTGACAGCTTGTACTCCTACTGTTTGTATCGGCACAGCACAGCAGCGATCGTGTCTCTCATCGCCTTCCTCATGGTCGTGCTGGGTAGTTGGGTGGAGAACAATGAGAGCCGCGTGCTGGGTGTGCCCAAGGCCGAGTACATGGCTGTCTTGGGCAACATCCTGGGCTCGGACGGCGCGCCGACGTCCACTCCATCAGTCCCAGCGCGTGTCCACCAGCTCCCGCGACCACAGGGGCGATACGAAACCCAGGACGACGACACGGCCAGCGAAGAGCAAGAAGAGATCGCCGGCAAGAAGGACTCGTTCTACTATCTGCTGCGTGGCATCCGCTCGCGGTCGCAACGCACGAGTCGTCGGTAATCTAGTTATGCTCTATCTCCACATGGACTCTATTTTGTTTTCTCTACTTGGTGAGCAGCACACTCAGCTCCGTCTCGACCTCGACTTTGTGGGTCTTGGACACGCGCGGCAGCACGGCGCCCTTTCCGACCCACAGGTTGATCGCCACCTTGGTGTTGTCACTAAACCGCGCGACCACCGGACCGATCGCCAGTCCCTGGAGCGCGTCTTGAGCAGTCTCGGACAGATCCGCGAACATGACGTGGGCCTGCTTGGCGTTGAGCACGGTTTCCAGGTCGCTCCGTGTGAAGTTCACGACGCGCTGCGTGAAGAACGAGTCGATGAAGCCCAGCGCCTCCTCCGTCGGGCGGTAGTACGTCTCGCCCTTCTCCGTGAGCTTGGTGAACACCTTGAGTCCCGTGTTCACGATCTCGAGAGCGTCGCCCGCCAGACAGGCCTGCGCGATGTCGTCGTCCACGTAGTTGACGTTGGCGGCGGTTTCCGAGCGACACCACAGACGAGACTCGAGCTGCGATGCCGCCTCTATACCGTAGAAATCCCGCAAGAGCGTCCACGCGTCGCTGGCCAGCGGGCGGTAGAGCGTCTCGCGCTTGGGCTCCGTCGTTGTCGTCTCACTGGCACTGCTAGTCGTGTTGTCAGCCGCTGGTGCGTCCGTCGCGCGCTTGAGCTTCTTGGGCTTCGGCGCGGCCACTTCGCTTTCAGGCAAGTACTTTGGGCAGTTCTTCATCAAGTGCCCCTTCTCCGAGCACAACTTGCACACGTAGTCGGCTGGCGGCGCGAGCTCCAAGTCCTCAGCCAGCGGAGCCAGTCCTGTCTGGAGCTCACCGCCTGGCAGGTCACGCACCTTGCGCAGCACAGCGATGAAAAATCCGCCCGAATTCTGGTCGGTGGGGATCAAGCGCAGCGTCTTCTGGAGCTCTTGGGTGACTGGCGAGGCTTCCGACGGCGCAAACATCGACTTGAGGATGCGCTGGCCGCGCAGCTCCTGGGGCAAGTCGCTGTAGTTCTCGTACCAATCATGGAACGCCACCGTCTCCGCCTGCTCGTCGCCGGTCTTGGTGAATACGTGGCCCTTGTGCGTCGACTTGGACTTGGAGCGCCAGCCCACAGGCCAGTGCGTGCGGCCCTTGCGGTACACCAGCGCCGGCAGCGTCTGCGAGACGTCTTCCAGCTGCAGCGCGCCGTCACTGCGTCGCAGCAGCTCCGCCACGACAGCCTCGTTCTCAATCGGGTTGAACGAGCACGTGGAGTAGACTATCACGCCGCCGACCTTGAGCAGCGCCGCGCCGCGCATCGCCAGCGCGATCTGCACGGGGTGGAGCGTCAGGCCCTGGCCGATGTGCCACTCCTTCCAGAGCTGCTGGCTCTTGCGCAGCGTGCCGTCGCCGCTGCAGGGCACGTCGCACAGCACGCGATCAAATACGTTGGTCGCGTGGAGCTTCTGGTCCACGTACAGACCTGGGAACGTGATGCCCGAGCCGCACGTGACCACGGCGTTGCGCAGCGTGTTGCGCGAGAGGCGGTGCACGAGCATGTACGCGCGCTTCTTGTCCAGGTCGTTGGCGACCACCATGCCGCTGTTGTCGCCGTTATCACTCGACAGAAAGTCCAGCGCCTGTGTGGTCTTGGAGCCAGGAGACGCGCACATGTCCAGCACGATGTGGCTCGGCTTCACATCCAAAAACAGCACGGGCAGCATGCTCACGGCCTCCTGGCGGTCCACCACGCCGCAGTCTGTGGCCTCCAGCAGCGCTGCGTGGAACGTCTTCACGGCCGCGTGCTTGGGCGCCGTCTTGGACAGCGCGACGCGTCCGCAGTCGAGTTGCCACGCCACATTGGGCAGCGGGTACCACGGAATTTGCGTCGGCGGGTTCACGGCGATGGCGCCGTGGAAGAACGCGTCAGTTGGGAACTGGAAGCCGGCGCTGGTGAGCTGCTGGATGAAGCGCTGCGCCTGGTCGCCGCGGTGCAGATTCACGCGGAAGCTCACGGGCAGCGGCTCGTGGAGCAGCGCCAGGAGCGCCGTGAGCTCTTCATCAGTGTCCACAGCACGCGTGCGCTGCAGATACTCACGGAAGCTCTGCTTGTACACGTCCAGAGACGTTTTGGGCTTCGAGGACGCGGCGGAGGAGGCGTCCGCAGCGCCATAGGCGATGGAGACCGAGGCGGAGGCGTCCATTTTGGTGCGGGAATTGGAATGATGAGGATGGCGGACGTAGCCATTCACTGGCTGGGGCTCACGAGTGTAACCTTCCAAAGCGTAACCCGCTATGTCTACTGTATTGCGTTAATATGCTGAAACTATTTCGTCCAGATCCCGAAGCTAATGCTAATCAGTCAATCAGTCACCAGTCGTAATTAGCCTCGTCAAAAGTCAAAATCCTTTCCATGGAAAAGCTCACCTGGTGCCGTTCGTGCGCGTGCAACTGGACGCGAACTTCTTGCGTGGATAGCGATGCGTCCACCTGGGGAGAAACGTATCCCCGTCGTCGATATGCGCGTGCACTCGCGTGACGTAGCAGGCCTCGACCAGCTCGCGCTCGATCGCCTCGCCGTAGAGCTGCTCGCCGCCTGCGACGAAGATGCGCTGCGCCGCCGCGTAGGTCTCGTGCACATTCGCCAACTCAATCGCCTCATCTAATGAGGACACGATCTCTACACCAGGCGACAGCGGCGTCTGCTGCTGTTGCTGCTGCTTCGCTCGACTGGGAGACACGACGATCGTGTGGCGGTCCGCCAGCGGCCGCCCGGACTCCTCAAACGAACGCCGCCCCATGATCAGCACTTGGCCCTGCGTCGCCGCACAAAAGAACGACCAGTCGCAGGGCAGTCGCCACGGTAGCTTCCCCTGCCTGCCGATCACGCGGTTGAGCGAGCACGCCGCGATCAGCGCCACCGGCCGCTGCATTTTGTTGGTGCTTCTTGGGTGGGAGTTGGTTGTTGGATCCAACAGACCATCATTCTGTTTGTTGGATTGGTGTGGTCCACAAAAGTTGGCGCCTTTCGCCAACAACTTCAACCAAACAAGTTGCCGATGGAGAAACCAGGCGCCAAGCCGCCGCCAGCACGAAGAAGGAGTCGGTTGTTGCGGAAAATGGCGCCAACAGTTTTGCTTCTCATTCTCCAATCTTCCCCAAGACCTACAACACTCCCAAGCCCCCTCTCATCTACCACCAGTATGATGCTGCTGCGTGTCGTGTTGCTGATCGCGCCGCTGCTGCTGGCGTGCGTCGCTGCCCACTCGTGGATCGAGTGCCTGGACACGGACCGCGACGTGGTGTTCAACCACGCGACCACCTACATCTACGGTGGCCAGAGTGCCGCTGGAAAGTGCCGCGGCTACCAGCGTAACTACCGCGGCCGCGGCGACGGCATCCACGACGAAGAACTCATGGTCAAGATCCTCAAGGACCAGTACCCGCAGCCCAACGTGGCCGTGTGCAAGCCCGGCGCGATGACCGACGACCAGGGCTTCCACAAGCACATCACTGTGGTGCCCGGGCAGAAGGTGTTCTTCGGGTACATGCCCAACGGCCACGTGGCTGTGGACAAGGCGGCACGCGGCACGCTCTGGGGCTTGTACTGGAGCAAGCAGCCGCGCGTGGATCTGCGCTTCACGTCCGACCTCACGTCCGAGCGTTTGCTGGACGGCCAGCGCCACGACTTTGATGACGGCATCTGCGGACAGACGTTCTCCAACCTCACGACGCGCGAGCGGTCGGGCCGCGCAGGCGACGACTTCCCGTGCGTGGGCGAGTTTGCTGTCCCTCCAGGGACGGTGCCGGGCGTGTACTCGGTCGTGTGGATGTGGAAGTTCTGGGACGAGAAGAACGACAAGAAAGAGATTGTGACGGTCGGTGGGCAGTACGGTGGTGCGGCCTACAGCAGTTGCTTCGATGTGGAAGTGCTGCCGCCCAGTGGAGGAGGAGGACTGAAGCAGGATCCGCCGTACGTGCCAGGCACGGTCATCCCAGGTTTCCCAGAGGATCGTCCCATTTCGAATGCGACGATGAAGACTGTGGCGTGGCTGTGAGTGAGGGAGGCCGCGACGCAAGATCCACGAGACGTAGTATCTCGTGAGATGGCCAAGCCAACAAGTACTACGTAGTAGTAGAAGACTAGAATGAATGAATGGAATAGATTACCTTAGATGAGAATTACACTTGTCGACTTTAATTACTACTGATACTGGTGCTGATATTATTCACAAGGGAAGGAGGAGGAGGACACTCGGACTGCGGCGCGGGCGACGGCGCGACAGCGGACGAGAAAGTGGGCGGCGTCGTGGTCGCAGCAGTGGTTGGAGCCGCCGCTGACGACGCAGTGGACGCCACGAGCGACGCAAACGTCGCGGACGACGCGATAGACAACGACGACGCTGCTGACACCGCTGAGGGCGTTTGCGTGGGCGTCGGCAGCTTCGAGTGCAAGTGCATGGTCTCGATGAGCAGCTTAGCCGGCAGCGGGGGCGGCATGGGCGGGCCGATCTTGGGCGACGGCAGCGACGTGGACAGCGCCGTCACGGACGACAGCGACGCGGCCATGGACGCCATCATCGAGCGCGTGCGGTCGATCGCCGACGCCACACCGAACGACGTCGTGGGCAGCATGAGGAACGGCTTGGGCGCGGCGTCGCGCTCGCTTTCCGACGCGAAGTCTCCGATCGCAGGCGACGTTGTGCGTGATGGCAGCGAGCGGAGCTGGTCAGGTGCAGGCGACGGCGTGGAGCGGCGCACGGGCGATGGTGCGTTCGATGAGCTGGCGGAGCCCGTGTGGTTCGACTGGTGAGACGACAACGATGGCGGGGGAGGATGCAGCGCCTGCATGCTAGCGAGCGACGGCCGCGAGGGCATCACGGGTATGACCGGCGCCGTGCCGCCCGCCGTAATAGGCACGAGCTCCAAGAGTCGCTTGGTGAGCTGGAGCGACGACAGGTCCTTGTTCACGACGTACACGAACTTGAGGTCGTGGAATTTGTCGGAGGTCGGGTAGATCATAGTGCGCAGCAGCTGTGCCGTCTCGCGCTCCAGCAGCCGCTCGTCTTCGAGCTGGCAGATCCGCAGATACATCTCCTTACGGATCGCGAAGTGCAGGTCCACGTACGAGTTCATGGGGATGCCGACACCGATCGGAGCCGAGGAAGACGACGAGGATCCAAGAGGGCCACGGCCATTCGCAGCAGCAGCGGCGGCAGCCGCTTTGTCGCTCTCGTTCTTCGCTCTACGCTCGGCAGCAGTGGCGCGGGCCTTCTGCGTCCTCCGAGACGGGGCTGGCGCAACAGCAGGAGGAGGAGGACCTCCTGGCGTCTCCAGGTCGTCGCTCATCGACTGAGCGGCCACTTCACGCAGAATGTCAAACGCACTGAGCGAGTTACGCGCCGACGACGGAGCAGCAGACGATGAGGTTGACGTTGATGTTGATGCTGAGACTGCAGCCTTGGCCGTCTTTGCATCGCGGCCAGTGACCCATACTTTCGAGCGCGCGTTGCTGGGCTTCTTCGCTGCTGTCGGGAGCAACGCGATCGGATCTTTCTCCACCTTGACGCGGACTGCTGGTGGGTCTTGCGATCGTAAGGCGGGCGAGTTGCGGACTTCGCGAGGAGGCGACGATGGACTGTTGAGCAGCGCCGACACCGAGTGGCCCGAGACCTTGCGCTTGATAGACGGCTTGTCCATCGAGAACAGCGGCGACTCGGAGCCCGCGGGGGCCGGCGAGCTCGCCTTGGGCTCTGGCTCATTCTGCCCAGCGCGCTTCTCGTCCGTCGTCACGGCTTCCACTTTGTGCGCCTCGTTCGTCGCGGGCTCTGCCTCACTCTTCGGCTCCTGCTTCGCTGGCTTCTGCTCCTCCTCGACACTTGGCTTCTCCTCCTCTTGCTCCTTCTCCGCTGTCACCACCTCCGCTCTCGCCTCCTCCTCCTCCTCCTCCTGCTCCTCTCGCGACGTCGAGCGCTCGCGCTTCTTAGACTTGGCTTTAGACGCACTCGACTCCACCACCGCCGCCTTCTCTTCCACTGCGGCTGCTGCTTTCACCCTCTTCTCCGAGCCGTTAGACGCTATAGAATCGTTCGAGTTGGCGCGCTTGCGCTTCTTGGCCGTGGAGCTCTTGGTGTCACTCGCAGCGTCTTTCGCTTTGTCGCTCTTAGCCTCTTTATCCGACGAGCTCTTTTTCGCATTCGAATTCAAACCCTTTAGACGCTCGGGTTCCGGTTCGTCGTCGTCTGCCTGCTCGTCGTTGTCGTCACTGTCGCTGTGGACCACGGGTTTAGACGATCGCTTTTTAGACGTCGCCACATACGCCTCGTCTGCGTTGCTGGTTTTACGCCTGCTGCTGGTGGTAGATGCACCATTCGATCCAGTTGACGCAGTCGATCCAGTTGATCCGCTGGATCCAGAAGCTCCGCCCGCCTTCGCGGCCTTGGCGGCCGTCTGTGTGGAGCGCGTGCCGCTGTAGAAGCCTTTGGCGTCCTCCAGACACGTCGGGCACACGTACGTCGTGTCCTTGAACCGCCCGGAGCTCTTGATAGGCGGCAGACAGCCAATGTGGAACCAGCGGTTGCAGCAATCGCACGCGAGACTCTCGTTGATGCGCTCGTCGTCCATCGCGTACCAGTTGTCAAACGACTTGCTCCACCGCAGGAAGTGGATCTTGATGCGCTCGTGCTTGGCGTCCACGTCCGTGATCACCGCGTTGTACAGCACCTCGTCGTTCTCCACCAACACGCTCTGGTTCACTTTGAAGCCCGTACTATCAGCGTCATTCGCGGCTGTGTGTTTGCCCTTTGAAGTCGTGGTCGTCGCTAGCTCGGCGGTCGAGTTGAACGGCAGCTCGCATTCGCCGCACTTGGCGTTAATCTCATTCGCCTCTTCGTCGTCGTCGTCCGCCTGTTCGGCCTCACACTTCTTACAGCAGAAGCCATTCGCAGCGTCCACGTGCTCGCCGCGGGCCTTGGCGCACTTCCCGTGGAAGCCCTGGCCGCACCACTCGCAGAAGAACTCGCACTGCGTGCGGTCACACTGCACGCAGTGGCGCTGTGACTTGCGGTACGTCACGAAATCGCACACCTGGCAGCCGCTGTTGGCCGCCGCCGCCACCTTCTTGCTGTTGGCGACGGCCTTGGCGTTCGCGCCGATCTCCAGCAGCGCCTGGTTGTGGCACTGCTCGCACTCTTTCGTGGACGTGGGCGTGCCGCTGGAGGGCGACGTGGAGGACGTCACGGAGGACGCGCTGTTCTTCATCGTGGCGGGGACGCTATTCGACGCGGAGGAGGAGGACTGTGAGGCGGAGTGGGTGGTCGTAGAGGAGACTGTGGGGGGAGGAGACGAGGGCTTGGTGGCAGGCGCCGATCCGCTGCGGCGCGGCGTGGACTTCTTTTTGCGGCGCTTGTTCTTGTCGTAGGATGAAGAGGACGATGAGGACTTGGAGCTTTTGGAGCTGCTCGGCTTGAGTCGGCTCATGCTCGGGGAGGACGGGACTGGGGGACTCTCAAGACTCAGTGGCGACGACGAGAGGGCATCCACTGGGCGGGGGGAGTTCACGGCACAGGGGAGCGGAGCGGAGGACGGCCGACCACGCGGATTGGGGCGATTGTGTGGTTAGACTCTGCTTGGACCCGTCGTGCGTGGAGACTGACGGCGCGCTTGGATGGTTAGTTCTCTCTCCTGGAGCGAGGCCGAGCGATCGTATGGATTTTTCAGAAATGGCTCAGAGAAGAACGCAACTCACAGTCACGCCCGTGTGAGCCGTTTGGGTTTGGGGTTGCTTAGACTCAGATCCCCACAAGTCCGAAGCGCCCTCCCAAAGGTCTTGAATTTCGAAATCCAAACGCTCCCCAAGCCCTAACCCGCCCCGGTTCGGTCCACTATGCGGTCCGGTTCAGCAGCTGGGGCTGCATAGAGCCGCGCCGATTGGCTGAGTCGACGGTCCGCTTCGGTCGGTTCACAGGGTGACGCGACGCTATGACGTCGCCAGTGGTGCTTCAACTGCAGGCGCGAATGGATCCTTCCTGGGAAAAGGGAGATGGAGCTGCCCAAACGTCAAGCACGTCGGCTTCCTGCGTGGGAATTGGGCGAGCGCAAGATCTTTATGCCCTTTTGCAGAGGGTCACATGGGTACCTAATGTGTAGGCTGCGGTGGCCTCTTTTGTACGAAAAAGCCGTCACATATCCAAGCGTGGGTGCGAACTTCGCACTGCGAAGTGCTCGCTGTGTTTTGCGAACCGGGAAGAACGCTGGAAGGTTCTCACGGCGGGTCTAAACGGCCAACAAAAATCCACAAAACCACCACGCGCGGGACAACAAAACCTGTGATGACAGAGGCAGTGTGGCCCACGCCATGTTGGCGGCGACGGCTGTGGCACAGATGGCGGCGGCTTCTCCAACGGCGCAGGTGCCGTCCAACGAAAGCGCCACACACAGTGCGTCACGCCACAAGCCATGACGCGGCACCCGTGGCGCTGCTCCCGTCAACATCAGCCCGGACAGAACTACTCCAAGTTGCAAAAGTATTCAGCCACCACATCCACTAAATCAATTTCCCAGTCTTTACAGGTCAAATCGTAAACACTTATGATGTGGACACTAGTGAGTAGGCTACCTCTCATACTTGCACAAATATACGCATCACATTGGTTCTTGTATCGGTTTTCACAGTGCAGATTGCCTCTCACTGTGTTCCTTGAAGGAACTTTCGTGCCCACCTCAACTGGTCGCGTCTAAAAGCAGCGTCTATCCGCATCTCATCTCGCACACTCCTCGATGAGCAGCTCCGCTGCGACTGCCGCTCCCCATGCGCGTGGCGCTCTCCTCTCCACGCGCCATGCGTCTCCTCCTCACCCTCTCTCCTCCTCCTCCCTCCTAGCGGACGCCTCCTCCCACGCGTCCTCTCCCTCTCCCTCCAGCAGCTTCTTCGCCGCCGCGTTCGCCGCGCCGCGCCATCTCCATTTGCACGCATACAACCCACAATCGCGACGCGTGGGCTTCGTGGAAGTCAAGATCGGCGGCCACGCGCTCGACCACAAACACATCATGGAGCTCATGCCCCAGCAGCCACGCGGCCCGCTCAAACAGGCCGTCACTACCACCACTACTTCCTCCGCCAGCTCCAACCAGTCGCCGGCGTTCGCGGCCAGCGCGAAGCCCGCGCTGGTGTACGCGCCCGTGAAGATCGGCGGCCACGCGCTGGACCACGTGCGCTTCTTCGACAAAGGCCGCCCGTCGCGGCCGCTCTGGGGCTTCGCCTCCGTGGCTCCTCTGAGGGGTACGCTGTACCACGAGCCGCCCATGCGCGTGGTGTTTCCCGGCCACGCATTGCCGCTCTTGACTGTGGACGTAGCAGTGCCGCGGCCGCTCGCCAACCTCTACGACTGCAGCCACTGCGGACGCCTGCGCCAGTCCGCGCGCGTGCTTCTGTGCTGCGGCCATGCGCTGTGCGCTGCGTGTCTGGCGTCGCCCGACTCGCTGCGCCACGTTGTAGTGGAGCCCAACACCACAGCAGCGCTGTGTCTGCTCGAGTGCGTGCAGTGCGACGACTTTGTGGCCGTGGACGCCGTGGTGTTCTCACCCGAACGCGTGCTGCGTGTGGACCACAGCAGCCCCACAGCCGTGCGCTCACTGCGCGATCTCCAGTCGCAGCCTCCAAAACTCTCGTCTCTCTCCACGCTTAGTTGGAAAAGCGGCAGTGCGATCGCTGCGCTTGCACTGGTCGCTGGACGCCTGGGATTGTCGCCACGGCAACGCAGGCGTCGTAAGAACGTAGAGGGAGACGCGACAGCTACGAGTATGGTGGCGGTGCTGGAGGAAGTGGCTGCGGCGTCCGACACGCGGCTGGAGAACGGCGCGTTGCGATGGAAGAAGCGGCTCACGGGCCTGCGCGCGCCGTCCAAATTGCTCAAGTACAGCTTTGTTCGGACGCTGGGCGTGGGCAATTTCGCAGAAGTGATGCTCGTGCGCAACCGCAAGGGCGCGCTGTGTGTGCTCAAGGAAAGCGACAAGCTCCAAGAGGCCGTGAACGAGATCGCGTTGCTGTCCAAGATCCGCAGTCCGCATGTCGTGCGCATCGCCGAGTACTTTGTGGAGGAGATCGGCCCACGCCACTTTGCATACATTGAGATGGAGTTCTGCGACCGCGGCGATCTGTTGAAGCGGCTGCAGCGCGACGGCGCGATGGACGCTGTGACGTTTGACGATGTGTTTCGGCAGCTCTGTCTCGGTCTGAAAGAGATCCACGCGCGCGGCATCATCCACCGCGATCTCAAGCCAGGAAACGTGCTGCTCACGGTGCGTCAGGCGTTGGTAGCGATGATATATGTGGGTTTAGTGATCTAACGTTTTGTACCTGTCGTGTGTGTCTGTGCAGTCGGAAGGGCTTGCCAAGATCGCGGACTTTGGCGTGTCCACGTGCCTTGAGAGCGATCTGCTCACCCACCACGCCGCCGGCACGCTGGCGTTCATGGCGCCAGAAGTGCGACGGTATTTCCTGGGCGAGAACGTGAGCTACGACGCCAAGGCCGACATTTGGTCGCTAGGCGCACTGGCTGTGGCTATGCTGTCGGGCAACCCGGAGCCCCGCGTGGCCACGCGCGTGGCAGAAGAAGTCGTGGAGGAGTTGGTCGCTAGCCACGGGATCAGCGACCACCACGCAGCGCTGCTCACGCGCATGCTGGACGCCGAGCCGCTGCGGCGACCCAGTCTCGACGAGCTGCTGGAGCTGGTGCCGCAGATGAGCGCGAGACTTTAGAGGGCATGCGAAGACTATCATTATTTTAACAAGGATCGTATATTTATGCCTCAACAGCGCTGTCTGTCGCCACGCCTGAGGCTGAAGTCACGAGGCAGGTTCCATCCTATGTTGAATTGTAGAATTGTCCAGTGTTGAAGTTGAAAGATGCCGTATCTCTATGGGACGGGTGGCCGACGGCAAGACCTCGATGGCTCTCAACTGCCGTTGCCCATTTCCGAATTCGCCGCGAAACACCCCAAGCCGCTCAAGTCAAGTAGCCATCACTCAACACGACACCCCAATGTCTGCTGCTGCTCCAGATCCGGATCCCATTGAGTTGCCTGATGCCGACAGACCGCGTTGGAGTGACTCGACGGTGGAGCGCATCAACCGTGCGGTCCAAGCGCTGCCATTCCCCCGCAGAAGTGAAGACACGCGCGGTCTCATGTTGGAGGTGTGCGAGGCCTCAGAGGACGAGTGGAACGCGTTCGTGGAGGATGAGGAACTGCAGATGATCCACTCCACGCACATGGAGTGGCTCAACGGCCGTATCTACTTCGTGGAGTTCTTCAGCCAGACGCAGTTTACTGTGTCGAGGGCAATCGACGACGCCATCCGCGAGAATCCAATCGTTCACCAGTACTTGGTCCGTGCCGGCAGAACGTATAACGAAGCACGCGGGCTGACGCGCTAGGAGCCGGACGGAAGTTTCCGCCCTGCGCGTGCGTGGCTGCAGCACCTCGGCGTCGGTCTTCCCGCGGGCATCACGTACTGGTCTGACTTTGTGACGCTCAAGGTGGAAATCGGAGTCTCGCGGGTGTGGGGGGACGGCGTCAGTGCTGGTTTCTTGGACTGGAAGGCCAGATACGTGTGGAGTCGGTTCCCTGGTGTCGCCTACGTGCTGTGTATCCGCGTGGAT
>JAADXI010000628.1:0-17645 GCA_023337615.1 Pythium brachiatum | reverse complement strand
AGCATGGCAACGGCGCCAGCATCACGCTGTCGATGGCGCGCTGGATCCCTTCGTTGTGGCGAGTCAGTGTGAACTTGACGAGTGTATCCAAATCGCGGTGGCGGTCCACGTAGACAGCGCGGTTGGCAGTCCGCTCCGCGTCGCCAAAAGTATCCAATCGTGGAGAGAGCGCGTGTGTGTTGGTCTTGAAAAACACTTGGGAGGGTGACCCCCACTCGTTTTGTGGAGAGCTATTGCGAACGATGCTCCATCCCTTGGTCTGGAAGCCAGGACTTGTCGACAGAACGTCCAAACCTTCAAAATCAGCAATATGCACGATGGCTTCGACCCCATTGATCTGGCGCACGCGCCGAGTCACCACAATTACACGGTGGTTCGTGGTTAGCGTCGTGTTCTCCCAGCGCACATGAAAGCTCTTCACGATCGAGTCACGGGACGTTTCGATTCGCTGCAACATCACCCAACATAACACAACTGAGACCTCCCTTCGTCTTGTAACCTAAAAAGCGTTGGGAGTAAAACGTACCTCGCGATAATACGAATCGCTTGAGCCTCTGGATTGAGCGTAGTACTTCCACAGAGCGTCCGCGACCGTGGACGGGCTACACGGTACGTGGCGACTATGCGTCGCTGACGTGAGAGCAGCGTTGTGTATCTCGGTCGTCCACCTGAGCTCGCCTTGGTTCGCCATCATCGTATGCGTATTCAGGATACCATCCACTTGAGCACACATCTCGGACGTCGCGAGCATCAGGTCGTTTACGCGCCGCACGTAGCGAGCTCCCTCGAAATCCACGAGGCTTCGATTGATCGGCGTCGTGGAATCCAACTATAATACACCACATTCCAGTTTAGTGTGAGCCATAACAGTACAGACCCAACCCACAAACGGGATAATGTTCGTGGTAGACAACGCACCACGTTCTGACTGCGCCTCAGTAGTCGCTCAAGGCCCTGCACGATCTTGGCCTGTTCGAGCACGGTGGTTCGAAGCTGTTCGTTATTTTGCTCGCTCTCGCGGCGCCATCGGTACTGGCGGGATGCAATGTTCTTCCACGCGATGAGTTGCTGCGCATGGACGAAAGCTGCCCCATTCACACTACTGGCTTGCTTGAGTTGTGGGGAGCTTGCTGAGCTTTGTCTCGTTTTCAGAACACTAAGAAAGGCCTCGCACTCCCTTGCCGTCTGGCGCAGCTCGTCCAGCGTCTGCTTCGTTCTGCACGTCGTACGCCGCTTCCTCTTCTTTTTGGGATGCTTTTCTCTACTCGCATCGCTCTTGGCCGCTTCTTCCTTAGTAGTACCGGTAGTAGTGGTGAAAGCTGTTGGTTCAAGCATGAGATGCGAAGGGCGGGGCGTGCTGGTGTCCTCGCTCGACAGCAGCGACTCGAGGAGCTCGTCCGCCGTCTCACTCGAGTCGAGTGACGCCATGACCGCCAGCCACGCTTCGCGCTCGGGTCCCGACTCGAGCCACGCCATTGTGGGAGTTCCTGAAGGATTTCCTGGTCTGTTCGCGTGGCAGAAATCCCGAGACCATCAAAGTGTTTCGGGCGGTTTCTGATCCGATGCCAACCGGCCTTTGATTGGCGGAAACGCCAGTCTTCGTGTGCTGATTCAGGACTCGTATGGACTGCCTCTGTGGCCAGTGGCAACTATACGACGGCAACTGGTGCTGGCCGTTGTGGCCACAATGTGGCAGACAGAGGCGAAGCATCTGTGCCAACTGCAAACATCTGCGACGTGTGTGCTGCCTTTCTCGAGTGAGCAGCTCATGATATCCAGTATCCCCATAGGTACGAGATGTAATCGCACAAAGTGTACTTCATGAACTCGCGCTGCCTGCAGCAGTGCATCTTCGATGGTGCGGAGTAATCGCTCGCAGTGGCGGGTCATATTGAGCTCGACGAAGCTGCGGAACGAGGTACATGGACTATTTTGTCCAGTTTGTGGGCTACGTCCGTGGCTGCTGCTGACATTCTTGACCAACACTTTTGACAAGATGCCGTCTTTCGTCGCGTGGATCTCAGAGGTATCGGGACGCCGTGCAACGATCTATCCATGGAGACGGCTCCGTCTTTTGCAGCGACGTGAAGCCCCATCGGTTCGATCTCTGCGACATACACGATAGCGTCGGGGCAATCTACTTGAGGGACACGCCTCACCACGATGATCCCGTCGTGATTGACTGAGGCTGTTGCTGTTTCCGATCACAAGAAGACTTCTTTCAAGATTGCACTGTCCGTGACGTCAATGGACTGTTCACCCAACATAAAAACGTGGTGAGAAGCGTCAGCATGCGCTTACTTCGAAGTATATGCTTCGCTGTTTTTGGCTGCGGCACAAACCTCGTTCGCCTCGACACTTTGCCGAGCAAACAACAAAAATTTCCCATTGGAAATGAGCTCCACTATTATCTGCTCCATTGAAGCTCCTTGGAGATCGCAGCGGACTTGATGAGCCTGGACATAGCGGCGCAATGCAGCCCGCCGCGTAGCAGGGCAAGCTGAGATCACGGACCCAGCTCTAAACTTTCTTCATTCGAATCTCGGACATTTGAGACATCAATAATCATTCCTCCAATTCAGTACATTTCAGAGCACTTGAATCAACAGGAATGCCACGATCACTACATTAAATTATATATACTCGCCTTGAAGTGTTTGAACTCGAACACAGTGGAAATGGAGGCGTTGCTTGGTGTTCGTGGGGCGTCTTGTTGATCTTGAGCTGGCGACGGAGATGCCGCGTCGGTTCAGCGTGTTGTTGGGTGGGGTTTGTTTATAGTTTCTTCAGCACTTGAAGATGCAGGTTCGGCTTGGTGCGCGACTGGGTGTACGTGTGGTATGTAGCAGGACTGGGGTTTCTTCCATTTTTGTGATGATGGCTTCGTCCATTGTCTTCTTCATCATTGTGGCTTCACGGGTGTCTACATATGGAGGAGCGCAGCGCCTGTGCCGCGAGCAAGAGTGTTAGTAGAGGTCTCTCTACAAGACACGATCAATACGCAGCTCACGATGGCTCGAGCTGGCTACAGAACAACACAAGGGTATGGTCTTGGCGTGGGGGCGGGTGAGAGCGAGGCAGAAGGATGGCAAACTCCTCTCACTACGTCCACACCGGGGAGAACAAGTCGGCCATTGAGCTGAGCATGTCCTCCGAGAATTGGGTGCCATTGTCAAACCACGGCAACTGTGGCGCAGGCGACTTGGCCGACGGAGGCTCACACATGAGCTCGTCAACGTCGCCGCCTGGGGTCGCTAGGAGACGCATCACGGCGGTGATCTGGTCCTCCGTCAACTGCTCCGCCTCTCCAAGAACAGCAGCAGAAGCGACGCCACTCTCTCCACCGCTGAACCAGAGATCCATGCTGTCGTCATGGCTCAGCGGGAGATCATCGACTGCAGGCAACTCTAGCCACTGCAGGATGTCGAATCGGTCGTCCTCAAACAACGGATTCGAGCTGTTTCCAGCAGGGGGTGTCATGGCGGGCGGCGCCAACAACGGCAGAGGATCAGCAGTCGCATGGGGCGGCTCGACCTTGATCTCCACCTTGACTGCGGCCTCGTCCAGCACTGGCTTGGTCTTTCGGCGCGTGCGCCGACGCGGCAGTTGGACGCGCACGATGCTGCTCAGCACGTTCGGGTTTCCTCGCAAGAAGAACGCGTGGCGGTACGACTCCACGGCACTCGGTGCCACGCGGCAGCTCGTCATGACCCGCTCGAAGCCGTGTTCGCGCAGTTGCTGGCGGAACGCGTCTAGTCGGCCGCGAAAGTACAGCGGCAATACGCGCAGCTCGAGAAGCTCCATGTCGAAGACGGAGAATGCTGTGCCCACGTCGTTCCAGCTGATGATGCCCGGGTAATCG
The DNA here is from genome assembly GCA_023337615.1 of Pythium brachiatum. Classification (NCBI taxonomy): domain Eukaryota; phylum Oomycota; class Peronosporomycetes; order Pythiales; family Pythiaceae; genus Pythium; species Pythium brachiatum. The sequence goes on along the minus strand of JAADXI010000628.1, from coordinate 13,783 downwards.
CGGTTCAGGATGCTGTACAGCTTGCGCACGAAGCTCGAGGCGATCGTTGGCATCGGAGACGGCACCATCGTTGCTGTGACACAGTAGTCGCTTCAAAGAGACTAGAGAAGGCAGCTAGCCAGACCAGTTACTGTCGCTTTCGCTTGCTCGCTTGCGATCGGCGCACAGGGATGGAGTCGATATGGAATCGAATCGCACTCTTCACTCGGTTCGCTCTGAGGTTGGTACCGTTCTCTCCGAATGGCTCAAGTGGCGCTCGTCCCTCGTCACCCACTGGAAGGGGGCTCTGTGCTTCACCGAGCAAAAGTGCGAATGACAAGAGACTGCAGCAGCCTCAAGAGGATCCAATCGAAGGCGGAAGCGGCCAACCAAACCCACAGCGTCTCAAAAGACTGGGGGAGCGCAAGTACCGACGGGCGATGAGGGGTCTCTCTCTCTCTCACTGTCCACTGGCAGGGCCCGACAAGCGAACTAGTAGTACAGGGAGAACGGAGGAAGCACAGACAGACAGCAGACCGCACAGGCAGGCTCTCGCTCGCTCTTCTTCTTCGCTCACAGACTATCTCTCTCTTTGTCTCTCCACGACTACAGGCTCTACAGTCTCTCCTTGTCTACCAACGGATCGCTAGTGGTGGTGAGCGGTTCAAACACACACGAAACCCTCCGGACGATAGCAGCTAGTGGTCGCAGTCGTGGTCACGATGCGCTGGCACTTCGAGAATGTGCGAGAGATCGCCGTGCGCTTTGCGGGGGGGAGCTATATTCGCGCCGGAATGGAGCTCCTCGTGAAGGAGCTGCGCGCGAAACGAATGGTGGGAGGTATAGTGAAAGCAAGTGGGTTGCAGTTCAGCATAGTGAAAGCAAGTCAAAATCAACCCATGACGGCAAAAGAGGAGGATGGACACCCCGCTTGCCAGCGTGGCAGTGCCACTGGCACGCATGCATTCCGGAGGTTTCTATGGAAAAAAACTGGCTTTGGGGAGATAGATACCAGTACGATACCGGTTTACAAGATATATGGTAATTTAGTGGGTTGTGACGAGGTGAGAAAGGCAACCAGTCGATCGCAGCAATTTGTTTGGGAGCTCAGCAAAGATGGTTGCTGTATTTGAATGGTGTGTTACCGCTGTCGTGTGAAACAGCAGCACGTAGACGTGCACGCTCCACATCCCATTGAAGAACGCTGCAGTCGAGACCACACTTTAGACAAGTGGACGAATGGTATCCGCACGATATTGTTCGAATAGTCTACTTGAACCCTATTAGTTACATTAGTTAGTGTATCGAGGTGTGAAGGTGCAACGAAGACGAAGGCATCAATCAAATGATTCGCCAAAAAGAACAAGTACATGGATTACAACAGCGTTGCGCAGAGTCCGCTCTCATGCACTTGCGTCGAGCCATTCGACCATCGACATCATCATATCGTCGGTGAAGATGGGGGTCTCGATGGTGGACACCACACCGAGCCTCCCGTCGACTTCGTTCAGCAGAATCTTTGAGCTTGACACAGGGTTTGTCGCATGGAGCGCCAGAATCCGCACGAGGCTATTGTGCAATGTCTCGTGACTACTTGTCTGGTTGGAGCTGGTCGATATCTGTAACGACGAAGGCTCTTGCAGGAACTTGCATAAATCAAAGTCGTCGTCATCCACAAACGATGGACTGACTGCCGAGAACCTCGCGTGCTCCACTTGTGTTGGGACGACAGCTTCTGGGGTAGCTCGTTTCTTGCCAAGCTTGGATCGTCTTCTCTTAGTGCTCGGCACGCGGATGATCTTGCTCAGTCGACTGGCCTCACCGCGCACAAAGTGCTCGTGGACAAACGTCTCGATCTGTTTCTTCTCCCTTGCTGTCGTTGTGCTTCGGAATCCATGCTCTGCTAGATGCTGTCGGAACACATCCACTCGTCCTCGAAAGTAGCGAGGCAGCACGTGCATGTCAAACTCTTCTTCATCGCGGATCGAGAACGACCGTCCTCCGGCGTCCCAGCCGATATTCTTGGAGTCCTCAATGTCGAGCAAGCGATACAACTTCCGGACAAACGCTGTCGCGATGGAGCTGGTGATCGCTGGAGCTGCACTGGACATCGTGGTTGTGTGGGTGGGAGCCTGTGTGGTTGTGTGCGTCGGACTTTGGAGTGATGAACTGAAATGGCTACAGTCTGCAGTGTGCGCTTCACCAAGAAAGTACACAAGTGAGCTCTTGGATCGGTCCACCAGTCGGACCCACCATCATTCTCTTCCCACCATACAAAGACCAAGTGTTGACGAATGAACAGGCCTCGGATAAACATTGGAAACGAGGTTTTTCATCGGATCAGGCTGTCGCGACAGTCAGTGCACAGCCACGTCTCACGAACAATACAAAGACCGAGTGATTACATTTGAAGTGGCCAATGTAAACAAAGGAAAACTGGGTTTTATCAATAAACCTCATCATTTTCAATCTCCCTAAAAACCTTCTTCTTTAGAAATGGATCAGATTTTATAGAAACGTGAGAGACGAGAAAGGCGGTCAAAGAATGGTGCATTTCTCGGAAGATGAATGAGATGCAACGCGAACCGATTGCCGTGGCGGCCCCGGGGTGACTGCAGACGCCACGTAGACGCGCGTAGGCGGCTTGATCTCGCCTGGAAGGGACCACCTCCGGTTGTTCTTGCCTCGCTTCTGGGAATGGCGGCGGATCAACTCGCGCATCGAGTCTTGGGCATCGAACAGAGATCGCGGTCGCACTGATTCGCGTCTCGTGAGCACCGGCACGTCTCCTACAGTGTGGCGTCGACCTGTCCGTGCTGCTATATCGGCGCTGGTCAATGAGCTTTTCCGATGGATGAGCTGACGGAACGAGTCCTGCGCCTGCTGGAATCGCTGGTCATCTCGTGGCGAGAGCTCACGACGTGACAGGATGAGCGGAGATGCATCCACTGGTGTGTCGATATTCACGGAGAATCCGCTCTCCGTGGACTGGACGATGGAAGACGGAGGATCTTGTGCGTGGGGTGTGTGGATGTTGCTGTTCGTCGGCGCCGGGCGGAGTTTCGCTAGACGCAGAGGAGACACCACCGGAGGGCTCATCACACTTATCTGGGGCTGAGTGGTTGTGATGTTACCTGTACGAGTGGTGGAATGCAAGTCTAGCTGAGAACTCAAACGCGGCGGCCACGAGATAAGGCGCTTATGGGGTTAAGGTGTCGAGGACGATATGGCTGTCGCCGATAAAAGAATTGCTGCAACTGTGAGCTGTGAGCTGCTAGAAGTAATTACGGGGATTTCTATTATCACCGCGACTTCAAAGTTCTTGATAAACTCCACGTCCTATTGAATCAAACAGGACGCGGACTTGAGTGTTGTTGTGGCATGTGGCGTGTCTTTCGCGCCCACCGTCAAGCCAATCGAAGGGGACGTTGTCTGGCGTCGAAGCGAGTCCACGGTTGTAGCTGTTCGGCTTGTCGGCGAGCGTCCATGCTTGATGATACTGGAGGCGCCAGTGAACATCGCCTTCACAGAGCTCGTTCGATGCATAGGCGAGCCTCTCTCTGGAGATTTTGCGTCTGTCGGTGTGGCGCGTTTAGTGAATAGACGGCGAACTGGACTGGAGGCAGTCGGCAAATCTTCGCCTGTAGGAGATGGCGCAGGCGTACTCGCCACAGGAGCAGCTAGGAGTCTCGTACCAGAAACCATCGAACCGCGTGAACTCGAGCGTGGGCACTTTGTTGGACTCGTACTTGGTGAGTCGTGTCCGTCATCAGATCGAAGCGTGGGCTTCCGTGGACTTGTCGCTTCTTCGGAGCCGGTTGTGTCTCGACTCGTCTCGGCGGGGCTGACGTTGTTGTAACTGCTCTTACGAAACAGACCCAGCAGCGTCGGTGACGTCTTGCCGTCGGTGGGCTTGCTAATACTGTGAGGAGAAGAGGCAGGCACAGACGCGTCGGGGACCTCGTCCTCTCCACCTTCGATTGGTTCTGGAAGACACACAGCGAGAGCCAATTCTCGATTCCTTGTTCTCCTTGAGCTTGGGGCTTTCGGAGTCTCCTCGATTGACGGAACGGAAGTGCGTGGACTGTTGATGGCACTGCTCTCGTCTCCAGCAACGGCCTCGTCAGCCAGAGTTTGTTCCGCCGCGTACGTACTCGCACGCCCACTACTACGGACGCTTCTCTCGCTGCGTCCGCTGCGTTCGCTCCGTCGGCTTTTCGATGGAGAGTGCTTTTTAGATGTAAACGGCTCAAACGATGTCGCCATTGGCTTCTTCTCACGCTCGGCTATGAGAGGTTGGAGGCTAGTCGGGCGGTCCGGTGATGGAATCGTCGGCCTATCGGATTTGCCGCTCGGCGTTTCGATCAAACTGGGCAGTGGGTGGCTTCCATGGGCCGCTGAATGGCTGCTCTGGTAGGACGAGTCCGTGTTGCTGCTCTTGCGTCGATGAAGCATCACGGACGACTCCTTCGCTGGACTCGTAGTAGGTGATGTGGACTCACCTTGGGTTCGGTTGATAATACTCGCGATCGTAGCCTTGGTCTCCTCTTGCTTCTTCGGCTTTGTCGGTGAGAGGCTGCTCACAGGGAGTTGCAGAGACCGGGGAATTCGGTCTGCATCTTCGCCATCAAAATCGTCTTCGAGCATGCCCCCTCTAGGAGTTTCCTGTGACTGTGTAGGGGCTGGATGGATAGCGCCTTGATGCAGCATGGACGCTTTGTGCCGCTTGTCTGTCGGTGATCGTTTCACAAGAGGCTGGCCATGCAGGCTAGGGACATCTTCCGCTTCGTCGTCATCTTGGACCAGATCAATTGCCAAGTTTTCACGCGAGAACCGTGGCGTAAGCTTCGGCCGTGGCCGACCCGAGACAGGTGATGCACTCGGGCTGTTACCGGTAGTAGCACTGGCGAGGTCCAGTTTTGGGAGACCGATAGGAGGCATTGTGGACGGTCTAGTTGGCGAGGCGCGGCCAGTCAGAGGGATAGCATCGGGCTCGGACTCGCGAGCTGCCTTTACTAGAGAGACACCGTTCAGGATAGTGTTGGCCGCCACGACATCACGCTCAATAGCAACGTCCGTCGTGCTTTCCAACTGCCAGTTCTGGACCACGAGCTTGTCTCTCACGACGCTTTTTCGCCTCGTCATTGCTGGCTCGTTAGGCGTCGCAAGTCGTGCGGGTGAAGTCTCCGGGTCGGACGGTGAGACCACTGTATCGTACGGTTGCGAAGGAGCCACCGAGATCTCACTATAGGAAAGCCGTCTTGTCAGCATAGCTAAGGCAGCTTTCGCAGGGCTTGTCGACGGACTTGTTGTCGTGCTGGCGCTGGCACTGGCAGCGGTCGGGCTGACGGGCATCACCACATCATCGGCCTTGCTTGACGACTCCACTATCGGTAAGGCGGGCGTCAGCGGGGTCAACGCACTCGCAAACGTCTCAAAGCGACGTTTGTCGACGTTCTCGAGGCCTTCCATTGGAATTTGCTTCCTCCCGCGGTCGATGGAGTTGCGCGCTCGCGCCAACCGACTGGCCATTCGCATCTTCAGCCTCGCCATGAGAATAAAGTTGTTCACAGGAGTGAACGCCGCTTCGATCTCTTCTCGTGTGACCTCCACCACTGACGGCGCGGCACGAGCAGATAACGCGGCCGCTTCCGCTCCCTTTAACAGCCAGGGATGCTGCTTGAGCTCTTCGATTGTGATGCGTTTCATCGGATCCTTGGTCATCATTGCACGCATCAAATGCTCACAATCGGCCTCCATCGCCTCCGATTCCAGCTCGAGTGCATCCACTCGGATGGAATCCATGACGTCCGTCAAGGACGCAGCTTTCTTGCCGAATGGCAATGTCCCGAAGAGAAGCGTGAACATGGTCACGCCCAACGCCCAGATATCCACGCGATACGGATCGTACTCTTCGCCCGTCGTGCACTCGGGGGCGAGGAAGTGGTACGTGCCTTCCGTGTTCCGCAGCGTCTTCTTCTCGCCCGAGTCTTCGACCATGTGCGCGACGCCAAAGTCCGCGAGCTTGTACGTGTTTGCACCCGCAAGCAGAATGTTCTCCGGTTTGATATCGCGATGGCAGATGAGATTCTTGTGCACTGTAGCCAACCAACACGCACAACCGACCAGTGAGTTTCTCAGTGTTAAAACCTCCATTCTGGGGTCGAATGATAGGGACCCACAGTATTCTAATGCACCGACGACATCGCGCATGCAGCGTCTCACGTCTTCGCTGTCCATGACACCAGTTGCGTTGTGGGAGCAGCGGTAGCGGAACGCCTTGTCGTCCCACTTCATGACCTGGCCGCCCGTGATCAGCTCAAGCACCAGAAACAGTTTGTCGTCCGCTGGACTGTCGATGACCTGCAGGAAACGCCACCGACAATTAGTAAGCATTGTGTTCCAAGGTATCGTGGATGTGAGCTCGAGCTCACCTCCTGTAGCTTGACGAGATTGTCGTGGGCGAGTTTCTTCATAATCGCGACTTCTTTTTGGACTTTTTGGAATGCATTCGAGAATACCATCTTTCCATCCACTTTCTTGTACTCGCGCTTGCGCTTGAGAAACGACTTGTTCAGAATCTTGAGCGCCTATGGGGATTCATTCACACAATGTTCTCGAGTCATTCTGTGATCCTAGCGCTGCTATTTGATACTAGTACCCAAAGAAAACAAATTGCCCCCTACATATTCGCGGCCTTCGCCATCTTGGCAGTGGTACACTTTGGAAAACGTGCCTTCTCCGAGCTGCGTGATCACACGGTAGCCGTTGACTTGGCTCGGAGCGCCGTCATCGTTGAGCTGCACGTCGACGACTGCAGTCTCCTTCACGACGGTCTCCGCTATTGCATCGACCCCTGGCATTTTCAGGGGCGAGTGATGGGTTGTAGATCGACAGGATGAGCACAAGCGGCTCACTTGCGCATGCCTCGCTCGCTCGTCGTCGTCTGCAGCACCGGTGGGCTTCCAGGCTGACTGCCACAGCGGCGGCGTTAGGCAATCTTTGGAGCAGTCTGACCCAGGCCACGTATGAGGTCTTATCGCCAGATGCGGGTCAGCTCCACAAAGGGCACTCACGCGTTTCGCATCCAACCATGAATAACTGGAGTAAAGATAGCTTGCTACATTCAATCTCACTTGGGCTATTCTATTGAGTAGTAGATGCACATGAACTTGAGCCGTCTGAGCCAGTTCTCGACATCTGTGTACACCTGCAGGACGCTGTCGAGAGTCGTCGAGGCTTTAGCGTGGCGTCCACGGCGCTCGCAGTTTTCCGACTCCGTGCTGCTACCACTGTGACTTGAACCGGTGGACTTGGTCTCGTCGTCTTCGGACACGGACTCAGGCTCAGTATTCGCTCTTCGCTGGATACTGCAGCTCTGGCCTTGATCAACTTGCACATGAACATGCATGCGGCGACGGGGAGCCACCAGCGGGTGCATTGTGGTGGCTTCTTCGTTCGCTCGAGACGACAGAAGCTCAAACCGTAGTACACAGCGCCACGGACTGGCGTGCTCTTGGCCAGACGTGTAAGCGAGAAACGCCACCTCGACCTGGCTGTCGTCGCCTTCATCTCCCAGAGCACGAGCGCGACAGAAGACGTCCTTGTGGTGGTCACCGCAGATGAACATTGCCATCCACTCAAGAGGAAGCATGTTCGTGGCGTGGCGGAACGTGTAGTCGAGTGGGAACACGCCACCGCTCTTGCCTGACGGGCTCGCAATAGGGTAGATGCCTACCGCGTCGTGCACGCCGTCTTCCACACTGCTGTCGTCCACGGGTGTCCGTGTGATCGTCAAGCCAAATGCCGTCAAGATCAGGTTCATGGAGGTCATCAAGCTGACTGACCACGTTCCAGCACGTGCACTTGCAGCTGATGGGCGTGAGATGTCTGGCCACGAGCGACGCCGTTGGGTTTCCTCTGCTAGAGCCGCTCGTTTGAAGCCGCGACAGATCCACCGTCCTGTCCAGCGACTAGCCTCAGAGTCGGACGGCAACGATCCGACTGAGTGGCCGTCTGTTTGCATGTCGGCTTGTAGCCTCTGGAGCATGGTGTTGAACCAGGACTGGCCCATCACTTTCACGTTGCGTAGCAGGAAAAGCGTGCGGTGGTAGGTCGGCCCGTGCTTCTTGGCCAACACTATGGACACGACGTCATCCACCAGGCTTTCCGTCGACTGGTTCCGCGTTTGGAGAAAGTGTTCCACTCTCTCGGCAAACATCTCGAGGATCTGCACGAACACTTCACGTCGGCGTTCGCTGGACAGCAACGGCAGACTCGCGTGGGCGCTGGCAAACGCGAGCAACGGTGTGGACTGCGCCGGCTGGAGTAGGAAACACAGCAGCTCGGTGAAGAGCTCCATCGCGGCCTGCCACTTGGAGAGGCTGGCATCGCTTGGCGTCGCCTGTGTGCCCAATACCTGTGGTCCGTGGGTGCTGGTGCCTTCATCGGTGTGGTGAGGAAGGAGCGCGATGAGCTGTGGCACGCAGTGGTTCACGTAGTTCGGAAGAAGCTGGTCAGACATAGCAGAGCTTGAGTGGGATGCGCTGGTGATGTCGCGAAGCAGATCGATGATCAACCGTGGACGCATCGTGAGCCACGTGGGGTCGCCTTCGCACGCCAGGATCGTGAGAATCGCCAAGTTGGTGGTGATCTTGCCGACACTGCGGTTCTGGTGGTGCCACACGAGCTCTCGTAGCACTGCGAGAGAGGCAGCAGGTGTCTGCGTGATGATATCGTCTTCACCTACGCCGTCATCTTCCTCCTCGTCCTCCTCATCGCTTGTTGTCGTTGATGGAGTGACCGTAACCCCTTCGAGGCTTGTAGTCTCGCGGCTTTGGTCTTGGATCGGCGTCCGCTCAGGATCGTGCTGGGGTTTCCGGTACACGGAGAACGTAAACGGCGGTGAGGTTACCATGCCGACCACTGTCCACTCCTCTGGGCTGTGCTCCATGAATACGTAGACGCGGAAGTGGTGCTGCGTGAGCCGCTGACGCTGGCTCGTGCCGCTTTTCCAGTCGTACTCCCAGTGGTTGAAGCCATCGTCGCTGCCTCGAAGCGCGTAAATCACCTAAATACAGTAAGCAATTAGCGGAGACCGTCAGTAGGCATTCTCAGCATGCAGTATCCTACATCCTCCAGGATCATACCTGTGTAGGCGTCGCGCCCATGGTGTCGATCTCGCCTTTCACCCAGATTGGCGCACCGGCGGACGCTTCTCGTATGTCCTTGGCAAGCACGTGAGCGTCCAAAGCAAGACCCGAGGATGCGATCACCTCGCCGTCACTATTGCGTTGTTCGTGCTCCTCAAAGCGACCAAAGACGTGGAGTTCAGGCTCGGTGTTGGCTGCAGTGGTGATCTCAACATGGAGCGACGTCCCACAGTAGCTGCGTGGGCGATGCTCGGGGCAGCAATGCGGGAAGCACCGCACGATCTTCACCAGAGGACACACACAAGCCAAGCCACCCGTCATGAAAATTGCATCGACAAGATCATGGACCATTGAGGACACTCACTTTGGTGGCGCGCGTACGGTTTGTCCTGCGGTATCAGTATACCATCAAAACAAACACCAAAGCGAGAGGGGGGAGGCCCGTGTGAGGATGATGCGTTGTCCTCACTTGAAACGGCCAAGTTAAGCGGTTCTTACCGTTTGTATTGCTCGCCAAACAGAGGCGCCTCCTCTGCGTGTGGACATCCGGGTCGCGCGAAGTTGCATTGAAGCAGCGGCGGCTGGATCGTCGCCGATCCTTGGTGGGGAAGCTGCGACATTGATCTTCAATCCACGTGCCGTTGGCGGCCTACGCGCGTTGCTTGGGCTGCTACCGATGGAGTTTCTCGGTGCGACACGGAGGAGCAGTCGCCAAGTGAGCTCTGCAAAACGCCCTGCGACAAGCACGCCCAGCCACTCTTCCAGGCACTGGTCGTAGATGGAAGTGGATCCGATCAGCTCGTTCGCAATTGCACGCTCAGGCGAAAAGCTCGCAGCTTCCAACACGCCAACTGCCTCGTGGCTGTGGCCTGCCTGCCGCTTCGAGTAAACATCGTCGGCGTGCTGGGGGCTGATGACTAGGGGTGGATCGCAGCCAATCCAATTCCGCGCTGCAGCCTATTTTGGGCGAGCTGGGCGGCGAGACAGCCTGGTAATACCAGGCAGTTGCCGTCTACAGCACAGTGCCATCGAGTTGTTTCTGTGGAGTGGACTTCGAGCTTCTGCGTGGGTCTCATCAAACGGCGTGCCCGGCCAATCACAGGGGCGGGCTATTCCTGCCGTGGCTGACGCATGTTCCTGCAACGTGCTATTTTGGCATCCAGTCCACGCACCAAAACAGAGGCCGCGACTGATGGCGTTCGAGCTGCTGCTCCTCGGCCGCTCGCGCAGAAGACTGCTGCGCTTGACAGCACGGGGACCTCTCAAACTACATAGTTGAACAGTCTGAGTTTCCCCCAAGCGGATCTCTTCTGGAGTATTTATTGGCTACATACTGCCCAGGGCAGCAGCTCACGCTGGAGGATGAGCAGCCCGATTGTTCTTCTCGATGTGTCAAGTTCTCACCAAGCGGATTCTTATCCAGTGGGTGGGGGGGTCTCAATGCTTCTGGCTCGTCAGTCGATTCGTATTTTGATAAGTGATATGGGTACAGTTCATCTATTTTGGAATATAGTATGGCTACATGCGCACTCCTCCACGATACACCTGGCTACTCACTCCACAGCAGAGTAGATCCCCTTGAATGCGGCGCATGGAGACCACACCTTGATGCTAGAGTAGAGCTGCTGACCTTGGGCGATCGGCGTGTCTTGGGCTGTGGCTGTTGCGCTGGCCGAGAGTCCATGCTTCTTGGCTTCATCGACTTGGGCGTGGACTACTAAGCGTCGTCGAGAGGATCCCTGGGGACCGATCAACAAGGCGCTGAGCGTGCCTGCGTACACCAACTCGAAGCGAAGAACACAGCGCCAGGCCCTTGGGAGATCCGCGTCGCTTTCCACCACGAACACCTCAACCTCGATCTGTTCGTCGTCGCTCTCCAGCAAGAGCGTTCTCGCGCGACAGTACGCACGCTTCGGAGCTCGGCCCGCACTGAGCAGAACCGCCCACTCCACTGGCAGTAAAGTTGTCACGTCATGGAACTCGTTATCCAGCGGAATCTGGAAGCCGTCTTGAGCGAAGGGGCTGGCGACGAGAGATACGTGGAACACATCGTGGTTGTGGTCGGTAAGGCGAGAGGTGCTGAACCCGAACGCGGTCAGTATCGCAGCCATTCCAGACAACATACCGCCGGGCGAGTGTCGGCTCAGATGCGCTGGTACTGCCGCTGATCGTGCGCGGAGAAGTTGAGGCCACGACTGTCGGCGCTGGCCTGGGGTACCCAGGCTACTGTCAGCTTCAAAGCCACGACAGATCCACTGACCGACCCAATCGCCAGCGCCGAGCCACTTGTTGTCTTGGTCCTCCGCGTTGGTTCGTAGTCTAGCATGAAATGCTGCGAACTGCAACTTCCCCATCACTTCCGTGTTGCGGAGCAGCGAGCGGATCTGGTGCTGCAGTCCTCGGCGGCCTTTATCGCCCAGCACAGTCGAAACGATATCGTCCACGAGACTTTCGGTTGACTGGCCGTGGCCTTGGAGGAAGCCTTCGATCTGGTCAGCCACCAGCTCAATCCAGCGCACGTATAGCGCCCGGGTACCCTCCGTGGTATCCTCAGCTTCCGTCAGAAAGCCCAGCGCGGACGACACCTGAGCCGGCTCGAGCAAGAAGCACAGCAGTCCTGACAGCAGCTCCATTGTTGACTGCCACTTGGCAAGCCGGTCCTGGGAGTGGACACGGTCACTATGGTGGTGATCGACAAGTTCATCGACGTTGGCTCGTCGTGGTAGCAGCGCCATGAGCTGCGGCACACAGTGGTTCACATAGTGCAGCAAGAAGTGCTGAGGAATGTCGGGGCTTGCGCTGGTCTCCGACACAGCTTGAAGCAGCGCAAAGAGAGACCGCGAGTGCATCATGAGCCAACCTGGGTCGGCTTCGTGAGCCATCAAAGCGAGGATCGTGATGCTTGTGGTGGTCGTCGCGGTGCTGCGGTGCTGGTGGTGCCACAGAAGATCTCGGACCACGCTGGAGCTCAGCCGACCTTTGTTCTCGTCCGCCCCATGCTCATCGGTGTCCGTGGAAGCATCGTCACCTTCGCCGTGTCCTTGATCATCTCGTGGCAGCACCAGCTCAAGCGCCGCTGTAGAATCTGCCTGGAGCCGGTGCAGCTCCGGGTCATGCTGATGCTTCCGATACACCGCGAACGTGAACGGCGGTGAGGTGGCGATGCCAACGACTTCCCAGTCGCCTGGCGCATGCGCCGTGAACACATACACGCGGAAGTGGTGCTGCGTGAGCCGATGGCGCTGGCTCGTGCCACTCTTCCAGTCGTACTCCCAGTGATTGAAGCCGTCGCCGCAGCCATGGAGAACGTAGAGCTGCTTTGGCTACACAGATTGTCCCACGTTAGTCAATAGAACTATCAAATCTTTGGGCGTAAACACTCGCTTACCGCGTGGCTCGTAGTTCCGCTACTGCTCTCCTCAACCAGCTTCCCCGTGACCCACGGTGACAAACGGCTTGGTTGACCCAGGATATCCGTCGCATTCACGCGCTGGCCAAGCTCCAGGTGCGTGAATTCCGACGGAGTGCCTTCGTCACGAGTTGAAAACCCAGGTAGGTGCTCTTCAAACCGTCCAAGCACGATGAGATCAGACAGTGGATGTGCTTGGCCGTCTGCACCTGATATCTCAACGTGTAGAGAGGTCCCACAGTAGCTGCGCGGTCGATGGGTCGGGCAGCAATGCGGGAAGCATCTTACAACCTAAATACAAATAACACAACCATGAGACTTCAGTTATCATCAGTCTCCACGGATGAGGTTGAAGTGGTACCTTGGTGGCTCGCGTGCGGTTTGTGCTGCAGAGCAATTACGACGTAGAACCAGTTAGCTATAGAGAATCAATAGCGGCCTCCGAGGCGGTTGTCCTTGAACGTACCGTTTGTATTCTTGACTGAAAAGCGGTTGGCCGGCTTCATGCGAGCAGCTCGGACTCGCAAACACGCAGTGCACGAACGTTGTTGGCTGGTGGTCGTGTTGCGACATCCGACTCCGTTGTGTGTAGGATCTATTCGAACCCACGAGGCGGTTTCGAGATTGACGGTCGCTGCTACGGTGGCGGCAAAGTCGTTTCACACTGCGACACGGTGGTCGGTGGATGGCTTCTCAAACGAGACCGGACAAGGAACACGCTCTGCGACACCTCACGTTCTAGGTTGTGCGCTATGCCACGCCACGATTGGTATTGTACTGTAGAATGCCAGCGATTTGGTTTCGGTGGCTCGTGGAGAGACGACCACCAGTGGCATCTGGGTCAGCGCTGCTGCTCAAATAGCCGGCTAGCCAGCTGGGCCAGTTGCCCAATCCAGCGATCACCAAGCGACTCAGCACCACGCATAGAGGTGGGAGTGTACATTCAATTCAGCACTGTACCTATGTTGCTCCATCGGCTGACAAGATCGCGGGAATAGACGATGCACCGAGCTACTGTACCTGATGGGTTCAATACAGCGAGTTTATCAATTTGTTCGTAATTGAAGATGTCGCTGGACGTGGCGCGTTGCGGCGACGAACGCTGCACTTTCTCGAGCTGCCACTGGTTGAAAATGCCCGAGTGAGCTACCGTGTGGTGGGTGACTGGCCGTTTCGTCCTCATAGCTCATCACTGAGTCACTCAGCGACCTCCCTCGCCCGATGGATATCTTCAACGTCAGGT
>JAADXI010000627.1:0-17659 GCA_023337615.1 Pythium brachiatum | reverse complement strand
GTGAGGTGAGGAGGCGTTCAGTGTTCGGCGTTCGGCGATGGTTCAGGTGCCAGGAGTTGAATGGGGGAGTGTGTGCAGTTCACGACCCACGCTAGCGTAGCTGCTAGCTCCAACTGCTGGGCCTTTGGTGCAACGGGCTCAAGGACGGAGCGTTATTTTTGTTTTCGACTGTTGGGGCTTTTCCGAACCAAAGCTCAGTTTTTTTAATGGGAGGAGATGCTATCATGGGACTTGTACGCGAAAGAAGAAACGTCGAGGCCGAGCGGGTCAACACCACTGAGACCAGCAGCTTCTTGGGTCGCAATCTGAGCGGAAGGCGGATGAGAGCGTGCTGAGTTCATGTCGTGAGTAAGCATCGTGTCGCCTAACGTGTTTTGAGTGTCGAGGCTCGCGACGACGCTGGCAATGTCGGCGGTTGTCGGTAGTGACGTAGGTGTTGGTGTGCTGGGCAAACGAAAGCGGTGTAGCTCTGGTGTCGACGACACTTGCAACGGCACTTGAGTGCCCAGGCGCTTGCTGATCATCGGAAAGATCGTGGTGTGCGTGCGAATGTAGTCTGCTGGTGTACGACGACGAATGTTCTACATGCATCAACAACAACTCCGTCAGATCCAGTCGTCTCTACCAGAAAAACTCCCCACGTGGATTACTTTGGACGTCCAGGCCTCTGCCAGTGCGCTGTGATCTCTGCCATTGAGTGCGAGGGAAACCTGGAGCAGGAAGTTGCCTTGGCTGTGGCGTGCAGCCCAGTGGAACGCATTATCCCCCTGGTCAGGAAGCCATCGAACCGTCAGCACAGCAAATTCTGACACGGCACAAACCCTCGAAGTACTCACCGAGCTGTCAATCAGCGTTGCGTCGGCGCCGTGCTCGAGTAGCAGAATGCCAATATGCGCGTGGCCAGCTCTCGCTGCGTCCATTAGAGGCGTGAGTCTTGTCGCTGTCTGCGGGTGCACACCATCGCGTCAGTTCGGCAATCAATGTCGTAGAGTATGATAGTCATGTGTGACGACGTGCATACCGTATCATGTTGGTCCACACTTGCGCCGTTCGAAAGCAAGAACCGCGTTGCATCAGCGCTTCCCCACGACGCGGCTGTGTGGAGAAGCGTACGCCCAAACTCGTCCGGCTTCTTGCAGTGTACCGCCACCAATCTATCACGCAATTGAGCAATATGTTATGAGGCAGTCTCAGGGTTCAAACTTCAAGTAGCCGCTGAATTGCTCACTTGGCAGCCCCCTCAACCAGAAAGAAATTGCGCAGCATCGCGACGTCGTTTGTCTGCACGACATCCCACACCGTTCTTGGATACTCGATCAGCAATCGACGTGCCTCGGCCCGCTGGCGGCGCCTCGTATCATCAGTGGCTGAGCGTGCAGTCATGATTGTTCGCTGCGTGTGGAATGCTGGATGATGGACCTCAGACGTGTCCAACGTAGCAATTGAGCTCGTGTCTGGTTGTGCTGGGGCAGTAGACGCCGAAGTATCATGTCCACCATCCTGCTCGAGCTGCTGCCGCTGCTGCTGAATACGTTGTTCACGTTTCGCTCGTAGCCGTGATTGGTACACCGGCTGAGCAGTGGTGGCGGCTTCGTCATGGGCTGCTTCGGGATCCCCAGCCGAGCTCATGGTTCTTTCCATCTGTGAGATGAAATCGCTGTCCAAAACAGGCGCGACGCTTCATGGACTGGCAGTTGCGAGGCATCCAACCAGCAACCGTACGTTGCGCTCTATTTGTCAGATATGTACAATGCCTACGACCACGATTCGACAATGTAGCGCTTGGTGCGCACAAGCGCCTTCATGAACGACTCCGCTTCTTGCAAAGACATCTTCCCCACCGATCGAAGGATGTCCCGCAACACCTCGTACACGTCTGTAGGCATACGCTTCGCCGAGCCGGCAATGTACACGTACGCCCCGCTTGTGAGAAGCTCAAAGACCTGGTCCTTTTGCTCCGCCAGACGCGTCTGCACGTAAATCTTGTGGGACTACAGTAAAAAGGTAAGGTGAGAACAGTGTGAACTAGACTAGAAGAGACATAAACACCAACCTGGTCCCGCGAAAATGCCGTGTGGAGTGACGTCAATGCTCCTGAGGAGACCATCGCCTCCATCTCCTCACCGTATAGGTAGTCCTACACGCAGAAAGACATCAGTACCTAGGAAGAAAGGGGAATTTGAGCCTACAGACCGACACGCTTACCTTCAGTTGGTGGCGACTACCAAAGTACAAGACCGTCTTGCCTACCGAGGCGACATCGTCGAGTTGAGCGCGCAGCACCTGACGCTCCTGTGCGATGGCTCGCATGGCAGCAAGGCCGGTGCCAGGGCCAATGAGGATCATGTCCTTGCTCACGTGTGGCGGGTTGAACAGCCCAGTCTTGATCCACATGGGCACCACCACCTCCGTCGTCGTCGGGTCCAGCGACTGGAAGTACGAGGAGCAGACGCCGCCACGACGGCGCTTCCACGGCGTGAGAAAGTCCACGATCGCGACTGTCAGATGGACTTGACCGGGATGAAGGAGAGGCGAGGACGAAATAGAGTACGCGCGAGGCTTGAGCGCTGGAATGAACTGCACCAACAGGCCGAGCGGCACACGGACACTGGGGAAGTCCCCCAGAACTTCCACGTACGTCTTCTTCTCGCGAACACAGTAGTCGAACAGCAAGTCCGCGCCTTCAGGCGACGCGATCTCCTCCAACTTCTCTTTCTGTGTTGCACAATCTCAAGTCAGCCCACCAAAGTCCAGTCAAGCCACTCGTATTCCAACCCCAAACGAACCTCTTCTTCGTTGGTTGCAAACAGCGACAGACGAGCGAAGAATGTGCGGCGTGGCGTGCCCTGGATGTCCAAGTACTTGGCGAAGAGATCACGCAGTGACATCGTCGTCGGGAAGTCGCTCTGTGGCGAGCCATCGGCGGCATGGATGCTGATGATACTGTCACCTGGCTGGGCGACGTAGTCCAGCAGCTCCTGCACGCCGTTCACGTTCTCTGGATACACTGTCGCAATCGCTCCTGCAGGGTACTCGAGGCTCTTGTCGCCGAGATCAAACACGAGATGGCGGACGTCCTGCTTCCAGTCGGCGGCTGTGATGCGGCGGTTCTCGACCAGCTTGGCCTTGATGATCCCCCGCTCTCTGTGGAGAGCGTTCGACGGCGGCGCGTAAAACGCTGACTTGTGTGCTTGTGGTTCCGATGCGGTGGCTTGGTTGTCTGCTGGGTGGCACTCCAGTTTGTACAACGGTTCGATCTGTCGCGGTGCATCATTCACGACAAAGCCCTCTGGTAGAGGGTACTGCTGCAGCACAGCCGTCCACAGCTTCTCCAGCCACGGGTTCAGCGCGCCGAAGAACCCGAGCGCGTGCTGGTCGTCGCCCAGCCCACGCTCCACAATCTCCGTGGCGCCCAGCTGCACCAGACGCGCCTGCAGGCGTCTCGCGACCGCATTGTACTTGGCGTAACTGGAATCGCCGAACCCAAACACAGCCACTTTCACACCTTGCAGCCACGTCTTCGGCAGCGTCTTGCGCAGCAGCACTCGCCACGTTGCACGCATGTTGTCCGGCGCTTCTCCGTCGCCCGTCGTGGACACAACGAACACCACCGTCGAGCACTGCGGCAGCAACTGCGCGACGGGAAACGCGTCCATCGCGACGCTCTGCGCGTCGAGAAGCTGGCGGTTCCACGCCTGCTGCTGGATCTGCTCCGCTACGTCCTGCGCTGTGCCGGTCTCGCTGCCGTAGAGCACCAGAACGCGCGAAGGAACAGTTGGAGATGGAGACGCCATAACAACGGGAGGAGAATTGATCGATTCCACGCACTTGCGATTGGAAGCAAGAAAGGCAAAATCGTTGAATCATCACCATGGTTTGGAATTGAGGATTTTCGCTCACCGGGTTCTGGCACAATTACAAAATGGCACGCGCTCTCCCACTTTGCATCGTGTTCCGAAATTCGACACTACCGGTATCTCTCGGACTTAGGTACGAATACCGTACCTACGGGGACTCCACAATCCATTCAGTAACTTCGCCGAACTTAGTCTTGTGCTCCGACCGAACTTACTCGTACGATACGAGGGAGTCGTATCTGTGACTTGTGCCACTTCAAGTTGCATCACTGTCCGTCCATGCATTATTACTAGAGAAGTTTTGATGAGTGAATGCGGAATCCGTGGCCTACAACCACTCGATGAGCATGCGGTTTCTGATTATATGGGGGCTGAGGTCGTAGTTGTTGCTGACCACAACGTGTACACGGCGAGTTCGCCTGGCCGCCGACAGCTCCAGGATCAGCTCCAGCAACACCGCGTCCAGTTTGCCGACTGCGCTGTCGCTGCGGCCCACCACCCCACTGAGAAACGCCCACTTCCTGCGTTGCTCATGCACACGACCGTAGCCAACCAGTTGCGTCCCGTCCAACTCACGCAGCTGTAACGCGTCGCTTTGCAGTCTCTGCCAGTCGAGGTTTGTTTGGAAGACGCCCAACTTCAGATACAATAGACGCTGGTTCTGCAGTAGCATTTGCAGTGCTGCAGGAAAGATCTCGGAGAGTAAGCCAGCGTCCGTATGCTGGGCAGCGGACACTTGGCAGACAAACCCATGAAGATACTGTGACGCAGCGTGGCGGCTGTCGCTCAGCGCCTGGAAGAGTTCCACCAAGCTTGTATCCGACAGGCGAATCCACACAACCAGTCGCTTGAGACGGCACGTGCCCGATGCGTAGCCATCGAGAAAGACTCGAAAGCTGTCGAGTGCACAATAGCGTAGTTCCAAGTCGGTCAGGAGTGGGCACGCGACCAAGAGCTGATGACACCAGTCGTCCATAGGCGTCGTTCGATATTCATATCCCGGTGCGACGCGGAGTTTACGCGTGGCACGCGCAACGAGCTTGAGCAGATCCATCGTCGCAGTTCGAGATGCCTCCAGCATTCGTGTGAGATTCACTGAGCGGATCGACTGGATCATAGCGCCGTCACCAGCGTCGCGGATATCAGAGGCGACCACGTTGTTTTTGTAGACCCAGGCCTGGCCCCACCCGGGTAACAGCACACAAGTCCAGTCTCCATAACGGGATACCACGCGGAGACAACGTAGAGGAGTGTCGCTGCTGCAGGCGGTTTGATTGTGATGGATGGAGGGGTCCTGGAGTAGGAACTGTGAGGCCACGATCGTCTCGATCACGCCGCTGGGAGTGGAGCCGTCCAACAACTTCATCAGTGGATCTCGCGCCGTCAGGACACTTTCCATGGCTGCCACATGTTGAGACCGCAGTTCGCTCACGTTGATCGTGACTTCATGGAGAAGCTGCCGCTCGCCTATCTCACGACTGAACAGTGCGTACGCAAACCACTGCCAACTCGAACTTAGGAGCTCTCTGGCGAGTGGCACGGTATACTCCTCCGGAATGATGACGTTGCGAAGTGTCCACGACTGGCGCAATGCCAAGCACGAAGCTAGCCGCACGTCCTCTTATTCCCAAAATGGCAGCACGACTGTGTCTGTGGCTAATACCTTCCTCGCACCATTGTGGAGGCAAGAGAAGCCGTAGAACTCTCATATACTTCGCACAAACAGCTCGGGCGACTCCACATATATCAACGGGTTGATGCTTGGCAGACGAGCGACGCGCACGCCTGCGGTGGCGATCAGCAGCAAGCAATGAAGCAGAAGATGATCCAGCACAGATATTTCGCCTTCCCACAGGAGTTCCTCAATCCGTAGACCGCCTACATCGCTTGTAGCCACTTGCCCGCGTGTGCTACTCGCCTTGATCTCAAACGATGGTGCTGCGAGCTCGGCGCGAACAGGCAGGAGATGCTCAAGCTCTCCGTGTCGCTCTTGAAGAGTCGACCTGAGAGGAATCGGCGCCGTGGAGCCTCCGCGTGCCTGTAGACGATCCACTAGCATGCCTTTGGTGTGGAGAAACGTGCTGGAGTGGGGAGCGAGCTTGTACGCCGTCAACAAGGTCGGATTAGACGACAAGCTCCACTCGATACCGACTTCCATCACACTTCCTCCCAGTCGCACGAAGTGCTTGGCCAAATTCTTCTCACGACGTGGGTCCAGAGCCGCCAATCTGCACGCGCAAGCAGCACCAACAGTTCAAGAGCCTCAACGCTCTGCAGCATTCCCGCAAGGCTCCTCGACGCCTGATGGCGTAACCAGAAGATGTATCGGTGGTTCGTACAGCTCCAGAGCTGCTCTGGCTCGCGATCAGGTAGCGATATTCGAGGACCTTGCGAGGCCAACAGCTCACGCCAGGGCGTGAAGAGAGCGAGAAGCGCGTCGTCGTTAAGCAGAGCGGTCTCGTCCATCCTACGACAGGAACAAAAGCCTAGTGATCGAACCTGATGGAATTTCTGAGCAACCAGCGGGGGTCAACTTCCATCAATCGTTGCCCAACGCCTGCTCTTAAGTCTGCTGATGGCTCTTCGCAGAC
Organism: Pythium brachiatum; assembly: GCA_023337615.1. Lineage (NCBI taxonomy): Eukaryota > Oomycota > Peronosporomycetes > Pythiales > Pythiaceae > Pythium > Pythium brachiatum. The sequence goes on along the minus strand of JAADXI010000627.1, from coordinate 11,211 downwards.
GATAATCCGTTGACTTGATTTTTCCGCCTTCAAAGGTGACTCTCTATTGGGGCGTGAGCTTTCTGTGCCATGTCTCCACAATTGATGACCTGCGCGATCCAGTTCTTGATCTCAGTCGCTACCACCTCGGCTCGAGTCTTCTGGATGTTGTGGCCAGCCGTCGCGAACTCAAGACATTTACTAGAGCCCAGCGCGTGGGCCAGTGCGAGCGGAATCTCTTGCTCCATGAACGCGTCGTCGCTGGACCAAGCACTGAACGATGGTACGCCAGCGCTTTGAAGTGAAGCGACATGGTCTCGGATCGCATCGAAGTCGGTAGTTCCAGCGCGGACGACTCCAGCCACAAAGTGGCTCGTCGGAAGGCTGGGCGGGAACGGTAAGATGACGGTGTAGAAGAGCTTGATGCCGAACGAGATTAGTCCGCGAACAGGCATAGGTGTCATCTTGAGCGCTTGAACAAGCAGCGCAGTTCCTCGGGGCTGCAACACACGATGTGGAGTCATTCCAGCAGCTGCCAGGAGCACGAGGCCCTTGATGCGGAGCACTGGGATCTTGAGCTGGAGATTGAGGGCTGCAAGTGTAAGCGCAGCATGTCCGCCGAACGAATGGCCGACGAGGAACACGTTCGGGTCTTCTCCTACCAGTCGCTGGAGAGCGTTCAGAGTGAGCTGCGCTGCTCGCTGCGCTGTGAGGAGCTCAATATACCGCGCGTTGTCGACTGTAGAGCCGCCAAAGCCAGGGAAATTTATGGCGACGATACGTGCGGTCGGAAGCTGCTGCTGGAGGTGAGGAATGAGGTATCGGAATTCGTGGTACGTTCCTGGCGCGCCGTGGAGCAGCACGAGTGTCGCGCTGACGCACTTTTCTGCGGAAGCGGAGGGTGGTAAATCGACGTACTCAAGAGCACAAGCCGACTCGACATGAACACGCTGCGCATCAGGAAGCGACGGCAACTGCGGAGACACGGAGGAATTCCAGGTCTCTTTGTGGCTGGTGGTGAGGTGGCGCGCATGCGTGGTGGATGAAGCACTCATTTCGGATTTAGCACGACCGCTGCGCGTCGCCATCGCACTGTTTGGTCTTGGGCAGCTTCCAGAAGATCAGAAGATCGCGTGCAGCGGAACTCCTCTTACTGGTGGGCCATTCCCGCCACTAGAGGGGCGGAGCCGCCCACGTGTTCCCCGCATCGTTTCCCGCTAGTGGCCTTTCTTGTCAAGCCCACGACTGACGTGAGTCTGAATGGCTTCACAGCACCTCGTGTCAGTGACAGCGCGCGGCTGCTTTGGGAGTTTTCCAAGAACGAATGCATGGGGAGGCAGAACCAGCCAAGGACCGTGATGCGGCCGAGCACGAGGGGGTCGAGGTGGTTGAGACCGGGGTGAGCCAGCCGTGCTGTGAGCTTGATGTCGACGCACACATTCGAGCAGAATCACAACGAGGATGAATGAGGACCAGCCCTCATTCATACCGCTGTCCGATGGAACGAGCTCCCGGTTTTCGACGTGACCGCGAGTCAAGATCGTCAAGATCCTCCGTCAAGAGCCGCATCTGCTGCGTCAGACACGTCGTGAGCTGGTCAGTCGCGTGAGCTAATTCGCCTTAGCATTAGTCTAGTTTGTCTTGGCCTAATATTAGCCTAATCCTTTTGACCTCGCAGGTTCAACCACGCGCTCCCCACCACAGGAACCTGCTCTTCTACTAACACAGGCGCTTGCTCCACAAGGCGGGAGCGTACGTACGCGCGCCCAGGTGCTTGAGGCCTCTCGATCGCGCATTCAATATGTGCGAGCGTACGGAGGTCCCAACGGCGTACGCTCGCACATTCTGTTGTCGCCTTTTTCCACCACCTGCTGTACTTTCCCCAGCCACAAACCCACCAATGACACAGCATAATCGCACTTTAGAGGAGATCCACAGTAAGCCCCTCTGGTCTTGAAGAGCTCTTTCTTGTCGCGCAGAAATTGATTCGGATTGCGGATCTCGCCGTTAGCATTTGCGATTCCATTCCACGACTTGCAGCCAAGCCACCACTTCGCTCAAGAAGCAGCTTTCTCCATCCCCATTTAAAAGCGACGACGATGGTCTTCACTGCTGCACTTTCTCGCGCGTCGTTCGCTGCGCACCAGGCCGCCAGCATCTCGCGCCGCTCGGTGCTCCGCACGGCGGCGTTCCACTCGGAGGTGGGTAACACAGACCTCATCCGCACGCAGGGTTTCATCAACGGCCAGTGGGTCGACGCGCACGACGACAAGAGCTTCTCGGTGATCGGTATGTTGGGCATGTGTACTTTCTCGCGATGGCTGGGCTATTAGATGCTAATTAGTTGCGAATGGTGACCACTAGATCCGTCGACCGACAAGGAGATCGCGCGCGTTGCCAACATGGGCCAGAAAGAGACGCTCGAGGCGATTGAGGCCGCCAAAGTCGCGCAGAAGGCCTGGAAGAAGACCTCGCCACACGTAAGTGACTCAACGCTGTTGTTTGGTTCTATCTGATTCCTGGAAAGCTCATTTTCATTCATGTTCCCTACGTTTACAGGTCCGTTCGACGCTGTTGAAGAAATGGTATGAGGCGATCCGCAAGCACACGGACGATCTCGCTGTGATCGCATCGGCCGAGTGTGGCAAGCCGTTGCCTGAGGCTAAGGGTGAGGTCGCCTATGCCGCTGGCTTCATCGACTTCTTCGCCCACGAGGTCATGCACTCGGCGGGCTTTATGGTACCAGCAACCGTGCCAGGCCAGCAAATGATGGCTGTGAAGGAGCCTGTTGGTGTGTGTGCGATCATCACGCCATGGAACTTCCCACTGGCTATGATCACGCGTAAGCTCGGCCCATTGCTCGCTGCAGGCTGTACGGCTGTGATCAAGCCGGCTGCTGAGACGCCACTGTCGGCGCTTGCGTTGGCCAAGCTCGCGCAGGATGCTGGTCTGCCCAAGGGTGTGATCAACGTCGTGACGGCGCCAGTCGACCGTGCTGCGGAGATCGGTGAGACGCTGTCCATGTCCACGGACGTTCGCAAGCTGTCGTTCACGGGCTCGACCCGCGTGGGCAAGCTGCTCATGCAGCAGTCGGCGTCCAACGTGAAGCGATTGTCGCTCGAGCTGGGCGGCAACGCACCGTTCATTGTGTTCGAAGACGCTGATTTGGACGCCGCTGTGGACGGGCTGATGGTGTCCAAGTTCCGCAACACCGGCCAGACCTGTGTGTGCAGCAACCGCGTGTTCGTCCACGAGTCGGTGTACGAGAAGTTCACGGAGAAGTTCCTGGAGCGCGTGAAGAGCCTCAAGATGGGACTGCCGCGTGCGCCAGGCGTGCAGATCGGTCCGCTGGTGAGCGCTGCAGCGTTCCAGAAGATGAACGAGCTGGTCGACGATGCGATTGCCCACGGCGCGCAGGCGCTGATTGGCGGCCGCCCAGCGTCCCATATCGGTGCCAACTACTATGAGCCAACAGTACTGATCGACGTGGACGCGAACATGCGTGTGTCCCACGAGGAGATCTTCGGCCCCATCGTGCCGCTGTTCAAGTTCAAGACTGAGGCCGAGGTGATCGCCAAGGCCAACGGCACGGAAGCCGGTCTAGCTGGCTACTTTTACTCGCGTGATCTGTCGCGAGTGTGGCGCGTCGCCGGGGAGTTGGAGGTTGGCATGGTCGGCGTGAACACGGGCCTTGTGTCGAACGTCCAGGCGCCGTTCGGTGGCGTGAAGCAGTCGGGGTTGGGACGCGAAGGCTCCAAGATGGGCATGGACGACTACATTGAGACCAAACTGATCTGCATGGGTGGCCTCAACTGAGCAAACAGGAGTGTACCAAGTAAATGAACGTCGTTGAGTCAGTTGGACTGCTAGTAGCGAACTGCGAATGTTGCGTACTTGGGACGAGGAATCACGTCGCCGCATCTCTCCAACTGCCAGTCCTGTGTCGAAAAAGGCAGCTATCATCATTTTCCCTTTTCCTGAAGAGGAAGCAAAGGCGATTCCACCATGGGCACTGATACTGAGACCAAGGCGAAGCAAATGCCCGAGCGGCCGAGCCAAGCGACAACGATTGCGGACGTGTTGAAGTCGTCGCTGCTCCGCACGAAGGGCTTCATCGACGGCAAATGGGTCGACGGGAGCTCTCAGTCGACCTTCTCAGTCGTTGGTACGTTCCACTTCCACTCTCTCTCTCAACTGTAAGGACTGCTTGCTTACGGCTCTCACTCTTGGCGTGGCTACAGACCCGGCGACGCAGCAGGAGATCACGCAGGTCGCTTCAATGGACAGAACCGACGTCGAGCACGCCATCCAGGCAGCCGTCCACGCTCAACACGAGTGGAAGGCGCGTCCGCCACTGGTACGTGCAGGCATCAACTGCTGCAGAGGATTCTATCTCTGATCGGTGGTGCTGTCTGAACTCCTGTAGCTTCGATGTCAACTGCTGAGAAGCTGGTACCAGCAGATCCACGCCTCCAAGGAAGAGCTCGCGAGCATCGCGTCGGCCGAAAGTGGGAAGCCGCTCACTGAGGCACTTTCGGAAGTTATCTACGCCGCGAGCTTCATCGAGTTTTACGCGGGGGCGTGCATGCAAGCGGCTGGGTTTGTCGTGCCCGGTACGAGCATGGACCAGCGGATGATCGCTGTCCACGAACCTGTTGGTGTGTGTGCGATCATCACGCCGTGGAACTTCCCACTCGCGATGATCACGCGCAAGCTCGCACCGTGTCTCGCTGCTGGCTGCACGGCCATCGTTCGTCCAGCGAGTGAGACTCCGCTGTCGGCCTTGGCGTTGGCTGAACTCGCTCAGCGCGCTGGTATCCCGGCCGGTGTGATCAACGTAGTTGTATCACCACACGAGACATCACATGAAGTCGGTGAAGCTCTCGCGAAGAGCAACGCGATCCGCAAGCTGTCGTTCACGGGTTCGACGAGCGTGGGCCAGTTGCTCATGCAGCAGTCGGCGTCCAACATCAAGCGGCTTTCGCTTGAACTGGGCGGTAACGCGCCGTTCATTGTGTTTGAAGACGCGGACTTGGACGATGCGTGCGCTGGACTCATGGCGACCAAGTTTCGCAACACCGGCCAAACCTGTGTGTGCAGCAACCGAGTGTTTGTGCACACCTCGGTGTTCGAGGAGTTCCTCCACAAGCTCGTGAAGCAAGTTCTGCAGCTCAAGATGGGGTCTCCGCTCTCACAGGACACACAACTGGGACCGTTGATCAACGAGAAGACCTTCAAGAAGGTGCAGACGATCGTGCAGGATGCTGTTGACAGAGGCGCCTCCGTGGTGACGGGCGGGAAGCCAGCGACGAAGCACGGCAAGCTCTTTTATGAGCCGACCATCTTGGTCAACGTTGACGAGCACATGCGTGTGTACCACGACGAGATCTTCGGACCCGTCGTGCCACTGTTTGCGTTCGACTCGGAGCCAGAGGTGATTGAAAAAGCCAACAACACGATCGCGGGGCTTGCCGGGTACTTTTACACGCGAGATTTGGGGCGTGCGTGGCGCGTCGCGGGGGCTCTGGAGACTGGCATGGTTGGCGTGAACACGGGCTCGATCTCGAACGCACAGGCGCCGTTTGGTGGTGTGAAGCAGTCGGGCTTTGGACGTGAAGGCTCGATGCTCGGGTTGGAAGAGTACGTCGAGACGAAGCTCATCAACATGGGAGGCATCCAACCGTAGGGGATGCTCAGTCAAGGCCAGCGACAGCGCTGTGTGGTCTCATTGCATGTAGTATCCACTTGATTCGTTTGCTTGTTCAACATCTTGTTGTAACGACGGCTTCATCCAACTTGTTTCACCTGTGATGGCGTTGTAGTAGTAGGACTGCTGGGTGGCAGGGTCTTCGTACAATGTCCAGCCTGGGGGAAGTTCAGCTTCGACACCCTGTTCCGGGAACAGCTCTTGCCGTCTTGTCTTTCGCGCTTCTTCGACTGTCTTGCTTTGTTCTCGTATCTCAATTTGCTGGACGAGCACGTCCACTTTCACCCAGTCGCGTTGGTCCATCGCGTCTTCCAACCAGCTCATGTGGGTCTCTCGTGCCGTGTAGATTACCGGTTGATCACGCAGACGGCGTACTTGCTCGTAGAGTGCCAGTGAGATCTCACCGGGCGCGTCGCCAGTGTCTCGTGCACTGCGTGGCGATAGCGACCACCGTGTTTCCCCCGAGATCTCGTTGTAATAGTACGTATTGCCGCTCTCCGCGTCCACACACTCGATCCACTTCTTGCCCAGTGCTCGCTTCTTTTGAGAGCGCTCTGTAAGTAGCTGCATTCGCCCCGAAGAAAGCGGCGTTCCTTCTTGCGCTTGCATTTCTCGCTGGGTCTTGAACCATTCTCGAGACGAGTTTGTGGCATTGGCATACGCGTCGAAGCTGAGACCGAACTCTGCAGGCCTTTCCCAGCGATACTCGTCCGTGATGTGGTTGTAGTAGTACGTTGCGCCGCCGTTTGCTTCATCGACATGCTCCGTCCAGATCGGTCGCTCGTCTTCAGCACTGCTGTCAACTGGGATGAGCTGGCCGTCGGCATCGTACTCGTAGCCGTATCTATACTGCCACAACATCGGCCGCGGCGAGGTCGTCTTCACACTCCTCGCCGACCGCCGAGTCAGTGACGCTGCTTCATCACTAGTATAACGGGTGAGTGTCTTGTGGACAGAACGCGGCGATAACGAGACCTTCAGCTCGCCACTGGGCGGATGGTGGAAGAAGAAAAACTCACTGAGTGGATCGACGCGATGTTCCCACACACCAAGTTGGCCACGCAACTCCGAGCCGTCGATGAGCGACTGGATATCTCCGTCGTCTTGTTGCTCTTGCAGCCACTCACGTCGCTTGCGAGACGATTGTGTATCCGTGAGGTATGCTGTCCCTGGCGAGAGTACGTCCGGCTTCTGCCACTGGTACTCTTTTGTGAGATTGTTGAAATAGTAAGTCTGACCCACGCTGTCATCGAATGCCTCATACCAGTTTGATGGCGGAAGCGTTGACTTGGTCGAGGGTAGAGAACTGCCAACGGGAGGTACGCTGATAGAAGTCTCTCCAGCGCCAATAGGCTGCAGGAAATCGTCCTGGAAGATCGTCATCGCGAGTGGCTTGCGCCATCGCGACTCGCCCGAGAATGCATTGTAGTAGTACACCTTGAACCCAGCAGTGAGCTGCGCTGCGTCTGTGACGGGCAGGGCGATCCAGCAGTTTGCACCTTCACGCACCGCACAGCGAGTTCGATAGCCGCGGAAAACCTTCTGGATACAGGTCGCTGCGACGCGCTCGCGTCTAACTTTCGTCTGCAGGCGTTTGATTCGATTCTCTTTGGTCTGGATAACGACGCCAACTGTCAGTGGTTCCAGCTCGCGTTTCACAGCCCTTAATTGCTTCTGCGCGTCGTTCCACTGCGTTAAAAGCACCTCCAGCGAACGATTTTCCATTGCCAACTCGACGCGCTTCGCTCGTAATTGATCGGCGAGCTGGACCTGGAGATACTGTGTCAGATACCGTTGCGGCGTTCCTGTGATACGACTTGAGTCGTGGTACTTGGTCTTGATCTGCATCGTCTTCTCCAGTTCGAGTGCCAGCAAACCTTCGTCATCTTCGTCAGCTGATACCTTGCGTTGCAGATTCGCCACTTTATCTCCAAGTTCCTGCACGACGCCTTCCAGATGATGCCCTTTCTGGAAGAGTGGACGAGCCACAACCTCTAATTTGCGTAGCTCACGTTGTACTTCGGCCTCAGCACGACCTCGATGGCCTCGTAAAACACGCTGGATGGTACTGGCACCGTGGAGTCGTTGCCGCTGCAGTTGCTGAGCGAGCTTCATGGCCTTCATAAACCCACGTGAGGCGTGCATTCGATACGCACGCTGTAGCACACGAGCGGCTTCTTCTTCCTTGGCCCTCAACTTCACCAATCCAATGAGCACCGCTGCCAAATGCTTGTCTTTGAGTCCACGCCAGTAGCGCTGGATCGTCATCGCAGCCTCGATCCGCTTCAGACGTTTGGCTTCATCCCGTACAATCAATGCGTTACGTCGCCCCTTGTGGCCACGGAACACCTTCTGCATCTTCACAGCACCTTCCTGTTGTTGCTTGAGATGCAGGAGCTCAGCAAGTCGAGCAGCGCGTTGCTGACGGCCTTGGTGTCCTCGGTACACACGTTGTAGAAACATCGCCGACTTGAGTTCCTTCTCGATTTGGCGCCGATTCGCCTCTCTCGCCGCTCGCATCATTGCTGCATCTCCTCGCCCGAGATGGCCTCGATACGCCCGCTGTACTTTGATCGCTGCGAGCTCAAGCATTGTTTGGATCCGCGCCTCCAGTTGCTTCTGTCGGTGAATCTCATCCCGCAAGGCTTGGACACGCTTGCGATCGTGGTGGCCGCGGAAAATCTTCTGAAAGATGAGAGCCGCTGCTTCTTCGTTGCGTCGAATACGTAGAAGGCGCCGGTGCCGCGCGAGCATACGCCGCAGCCGCCAATTGCGGTACTTTTCAGCGATCAGTAGCGCCGCGCTCACTTTCCTCCGTTCATAAGCCTCTGCACGAAGCTTCTTCCGGACAAGGAAACCACGAATTCGAGCTTGGATACGAGGCAGCCACCTGCGCTCGACGTACCGGAGCTTGGCTTGCCACACACCACCGCGAGCCAGACACCCACGCATGAGCGCTTGAAGCTTGATCGCGCTTTTCTGCTCGAGCAGTCGTCGGTCGCGAGCGATGCAGAGTTCAGCAGCGTTTGGCAGAGGCTGGAAACCGAAGAATGTGCTCGCCCACTCGACAAACTCGAGCTTTTGGACAAGCTTCTGTAAGAACCGCCTGCCGATCTGGTCACACTCGGTCATATCCATTGTTAACAGGTTCGGACACACGTCCGTGATCGCATCCACGCCATGTTCCGTAATTCGGGGGCAGTTGGTGACCGCGAGTTGCTTGAGCGCCATACGAGAACTTGTCTTCTCAGCCGCGAGCTCCAGCAACGCAGCATCGTTGATGCGCTGGCAGTGGGAGATGTTGAGGTACCACAGCTTCTTGCAGTAGAGCGCGAGAGCACGGATCCCCGTCGCGTCGATGTTTGGACTGCCGCTGATATCGAGCCACTGGATGAGCGGACAGCTACGTGCCAGCTCGGCGAGGTCGTCGTTGGTGGTCTTCACACAGCCCGCTAGCGACAGAAACTCCAGCGCATGGCATTGCTTTGCCAGCGCACGGAGAGCAAGGCTGCTCACACCTTGACACCCAGTGAGCTTGAGCGTCGTGAGCAGTGGACAGCCTTTTGCAATCGCCTTGACGCCCACATCATGTACGTGTCGACACCCAAACAGGTTGAGCACTCGAAGCTGTGAGCAGTACTTGCCGATCTCGATAAGTGCCTTGTCCCCGTACTCGCCCACATGCTCACACTCAGACACATCAAGATGCCGTAAATCCTTGCAACACTGTGCGAGCTTGACGATGCCGGCGTCGCTAATGCGGTTACTTCGCTGGATGATGAACGTTTGGAGCATCCAGCAGCCGGCTGCGAGAGTCTGGAGAATCGAGTCGGTGACTTGCGGGCAGTCGCTGAGGTCCACGGTGATCAGTTGGCAGTTGTGAGCGAGAAGGCGAAGCCCGAGATCTGTGATGCGCTCGCAGCCGGCCAAGTAGATCGTATCCAGCGCCGTACACTGCCTTGCGATCGCCCAGATCCCTGCGTCGGTGATCGCTGAGCAGCCTGCGAGCCGCAATCCACGCAGATTGGGCATCGTATTCACCACTTCCTGCAGCGTAGCGTCCGTGACCGTGATACCCGTGTCTACTGCATGCTGGTGCAGATCCAGCACCGCGTGGAAGTGGCCGCGGTCGTCGGCTAGAAAGTTCTGCAGGAACGACCGCATTTGCCGTGATTGCCGTTCTTCCATCGACAGCTTCCCAGGAGACAACCCATCGTGCCCGTGGAGTGGCAGGAGCTGAACTTTAGACGCGGCTGGGGAGTGCAGTCGGCCGTGGTGCTGCTTGTGGACTCGTGACGCCTTTCTAGTTGGGCTTCCACTGCTGTTGATCTCATAACTTCTTGAGCTTTCATCGTCTTCTCGCTCTCTGGAGTCTCCACGCGCGGCCTTGATCGGCGACATCGCCAGCGCCGTTGCGCTCGTACTTCTTTCTTTCATTCACGAGCTACAGCTTCCAAACCATTAGTGAACATCATCCGCCTATTCCTAGCTGCTGATTTCCCCCAATCGATAATTATACAACCACAACACCAGCGCCACACAGGGCACACAACGTGCCATGTACATTCGATTAAGTCACTCACTGGGCAGGCGAAGAGAACTCGTCGCCTGGTGGCGTGTACGCGGTCTGCGCTTGGTACGCGTTCGCGTAGCTGGACACGATGGAGCTCGTGGCCGTCATGATGGCCCACGAGAGCTGGCGGATGTCGCCCTCGCCGCTCTTGGTGTTGGCGAACGCCGCGCCACACATGATGAACGACGCCCACGCCGCCATCTTCGACTGTGTTACAAGTAATACAGAAACACCATCGCGTTATGTCAGCGCGGGTATTCTAACAGTTGATAGAGAGCACCAACGGACCTTCAAACTGAAGCCCACGATGCCGAAAAGCAGCGAGAAGACCGAGTACGAGTCTGCAAGAGAGCGCGGTGCCTCGATCGGCTCACGCACGAACGAGTGCGTCTCGCGTGGACGCCGTGGATCTCCCTGGACGGCGGACATGATGCTGGCGTCGGATGGTCAAATGCTCGGTTTCGGTGTTGTCCCTCTGACTGTGACGGCTCCGTAACGTAACGTAACCCTGACGAGAGGGCTTCTATTCGAGTGAAGAGCCTTCTAATTGAGAGGTATCCGTCACACGTCACATGTTTACGCTTGGTTATGGACATTTCATGTACTGTAAAATCGCTTTTTAGAGCCCATGGCGATGTAGTGTACAGTATAAGCCCCCGGTGCGTCGCAACAATATTGTCTTATATCGGTACATGGTGATAAAATGACGCGGGTATGGCCTCATGTATTCATATAGGTGAGAAAATGTAACCCTGGGGCTCTATTAGAGGGATCGGCTTTACCGACAGATTTTACAGTGCATCACGCACTCTGGGTGTGCGTGAGCTTGAGTGTGTCGGCGTAGAAGTCGTCGATGTACGCGAGGAACTCGCCGTAGGAGTCCGACTGCATGTTGAAGGCATCTCCCAACTATCCGAGGATGGGCACAAGTTGGCAGGTTAGCAAGAGTGAC
>JAADXI010000626.1:0-17697 GCA_023337615.1 Pythium brachiatum | reverse complement strand
TTTCCCATAACAGAGCCCTCGCGCAGAGCGCGCTTCGCCTGGAAGAGATCCACCAGTCGCTGCGTGCCAACGTGTTTGACTCGGCCCACCAGATGCAGCAGGACCAAGTCTCGCGCTCCATGCAGCACGTGCGCAAGACCAACGCCGGGCTCCAGAAGCAGCTAAGTGCTCTCAAGCAGCGCGTACGTACGCCCTCCTATCCGATGGATCTCTATAGGCACGCTGCAGTTTCTGACATACAAACGCCAACACTTCTTGTGTGTAGCTCATAGAATACGACTCAATGCGGCGGTCAGCTGAAGGCCAGCGCAAGGGTACGCCCGAGTACGAGCGTGCAGCGCAGCGCGTGGCTGCAGCCGAGGCGTCGCTCGTGACGCTCACCAACGACATCAACGGCGAGCTGAATGCGCTGGAGGGAAGGCGCAGCGTGGACATGAAGAACGAGCTGCTGACGGTCGTGGCGTGCCAGCTCTTTGTCCACGCGCGCGCGCACCAACACTACGAGCAGCTCCTGCCGCTGCTGCCTGGGATCGCCAAGCCGCTCTTCCACGTGACCGAGTACGCGCGCGCGCGGCCGCGCACCAACCCAGCAGAGTGCGACACTATGGGTGTGGTTAACTACGCGGGTGAAGCCAGTCGCGGCGTGCTGGAGATGCCGCTGCAGTACCACCAGAAGCTCACGCCCGTGGACGCCGCGAGCGTGCATCCGCTGCCGTCCACACAGTTCAAGGTGCATCCACACTACACCACCACATAGAGGAGATAGAGACGCGTACTAACACTGTGATTACGTGCATGCAGGACATCCACATGGGGGAGAAACTCGCGATAGCAGCGTACGGCCGCCGCCAGTAGCTCTTCTGTCGATTTCCATTTCCACACGCCGTGGTTCTGGTGGTGCTTGGATCTTAACACGATCCCATTGGTCAATATTACGTTCGTATTTCCACCAATTATATGGTTTCCAGGTCATCTCTCGTATTAAAGTTGAGTTTTGTATGAGAGGATCTACGTCGCCTAGCTGCGTAGCTCCTCGCCCCCATCTTGTGAACGACAACAGACCGCTCGAACGCGTTGACCGAAAATGAACGGAGCTGTGACCCGAGGATTCCGCGCGCTCAATGTGCGCGGCGCGCGCAACATGGGCACGGGCAAGGCCTACGTGGCTATGCCGGAGACGGCCATGATCACCAACAACGTAAGCGCCAAGTCGCGGCGTCTATGCGTCAAGTAGAGCGGGAGAACGAGAGGGAGAACTGATCGATGGTGATGAACGTACTGGTGCACAGGGCACGCACGTGTTCGAGCGCAAGGGGTGGGAGTACTCGGCGTACCTGGGCATGCTGGGCGGCCCGATCGTGCTGTACCTGGGCCTGTCGAACGTCCCGGAGACGGACTCGGAGGTCTTCGCACGGTGCGTGTGATGCGATCACGAAGGAAGAGGAACTGACTTGGTGGATTCGCGTGGCTGACGCTGTGGTTGTTGTGGTGGTGATGGCAGTGCGGAGGCGTACGCGGCGCGCAAGGGCGAGGGCTTCGAGTTCAAGGTCGTGAAGCGTCCTAGCGGCCCGATCGCTTCGCAGTTCACATACGAGAAGGTGCGTCGCCTCGTGCATTGCTTCACGGCACTAAGAGACTTGTGGCTAATGAACTCGTAATGTTTATGATGAGTAGACGGAGATCGGCGAGCGGCCAACGCTCGTGTAGAATGTTTTCTCTCGCGGAACGAACGACACAATACTCCCTCGCGATGCGGCGGCCGTTGGAGGCGACGACGAACACGAAGATCCGACGCAGTGTGTGGTGATAACGTAATGATGAACAAATCAAAGCAACGACTCGTAGATCGATCGCCTCCAAGTGTCCATTTCCGCTCGTTCTCTAATGTAAACTGCGTCGCTACAACTCGTTTGGTGTCTTCAGAAAGGTCTTCAGCTCCTCCGCCGTGCCGCAGCTCCTGCCACACACACACACACACACACACACACAGCTCACGTGATGTCAGTATCCCCAGTTCACTCGTCTCATTACGACTGTGACGCCAACGTACATGGCGTTCGCCTTGGGTGCGTGCTGCTTGATGAGTCCAGTCAACACGCCGCCGAAACCCAACTCCACGAAGCGCTCGACGCCGTGCTCCACACAGAAATCCACGCTCTGGCTCCAGCGCACGGGGCTCGTGACCTGGCTCACGAGCGACTCGCGGATCGACGCGCTGTCCTTCGATGAGGCATCGGCCTCTACGTTCCACACCACGGGCACGCTCGGCGCATTGATCTTGTGCTGGATCTCCTGCAGCTTGAGCGCGAGTTCCTGCGCCGCCGGCTCCATGAGCGCGCAGTGGAACGGCGCGCTGACGTCCAGCAGCACTGCGCGACGCACTTTCTTCTCTGTCTTGGCAATCTCAATGGCCACATCCACCGCGTCCTTCGCGCCGCTGATCACCGACTGCTTACTGGAGTTGTAGTTGGCCACCTGGCACACGAGCCCGTTGGTCTTCGTCGTTGCCAACGCACAGATCTCCTCAGCCGTCGCTCCGGACGCCGGCATCAGCGCCGCCATCGCACCGACGCCGTGCGCCACAGCGCGCTGCATGGCCTGGCCGCGGAAGTGCTGCACATACACAGTCCACGTTGAACGATCCGATCAGTCCGCCATCCCATCCACAACGATAACACCAGCCAGTCACACGCACCACGAGCTGCACGGCGTCGGCGAAGGGCAGCGCGTCGGCCGCCACGAGCGCCGAGTACTCGCCCAGCGAGTGGCCCAGCACGAGCGCCGCCTCCTGCTGCACGCAAAAGTCCTTCTCCTGCTGCAGGATGCGCAGCACCGCCACCGAGTGCGACAGGATCGCCGGCTGCGCGTACTGCGTCTGCGTGAGCTGCTCCTGCGGGCCGTCGGTCATGAGCCTGGTGAGGTTGAAGCCGATGGCCTCGCTCGCCTCCTCCAGAACGTCGCTGGTCACGCGCCGCCAGTTCTCCAGCAGGTCTTTCGCCATGCCCACGCGTTGGCTGCCCTGGCCAGGGAACACCAGCGCCGTCGCGCGCTTCGCTATTGTCGCCATCGTTGAAAATGCGAGCCAATTGAGCTGCTGGATTCGAGTGGGTCATGTATATATGTGTAATTTCGAAGACTACTTGGGCTATAGAGGACAATTGTCATAAACATCTCCTGATCTACCGACGGCCACCGCCACCGTTGCCACCACCGCCTCCACCGCCTCCACGGCGGTCCGCGTTGCTGTTGCTGCCCGAGTCGCGACGACGCTCGTTGTTGTTGCCGCGGCCGCCGCCACCTCGGTTGCCGTCGCGGTTGCCGCCGCCTCCGCCTCCTCCGCCGCCGTTGCGCTGGCCCTCAGGACGGTTGTTGCGCCTAAAATCAAATCACAAACGCGTCAGTCAGTCTCCCCACGCCCCCCGCTCTCCTGATCCACAGCCGCACTCACCCTTGGTCTCGCTGCTGGCTGCCGTCACCCTTCTGCTTCGACTGGTTCTGGCTCTGGCTGTTCTGGCTGTTCTGGCCGTTGCCACGCTCCTGCTGCTGCTGCTGCTTCCGTCGCTCGTCGCCGTTGCGGCGGTTCTGCTGTTGCTGCTGGTCTCCGCCGCGTCCTCCAGAGCGATTGCCGCCATCGTCGCGGCCGTTTCCACCGCCAGAGCCGCCCTCACGACGGCGCTTCGTGTCCTGTCCATCGTCTCCGCCACGTCCGCTGACTGGCTGAGCAGCCGCGTGCTCCTTCTCCTTGTCAATGGCGGCCTCACGTTCTCGCTTGCGTGATGACGACACAAGCGACACCATCTTCTTCGGTGCCTGCTCGCTACTCGTCTCAGCATTTGTCGGTGCGCTGGTTCGCTCCGACGGCGTAGAAGGCGCTTCACGACGAGGAGGTACAGGTGTCGATTTCTCGGAGTCACCGCGGGCATCTGACGGCTTGACGTCACTGCTCGTCGCGGCCGGCTTCCGTTGATCCTGATCCTTCATTTCCGTCAACTGGCGACGGAGAAGCGTTTCTGCCGTGTCAACACGCTGGCGTTTGCGGATGTCTCCATTTGCCTCGTCGTCCTGACTCGCCACTCGCTTGCCCGAGTCCTTCGTGTCCTTGGTATCCTTCACTTCCTTGCTCTCCTTCCCATCCTTGGTATCTCTGACATCCTTAGTCTCCTTGGTGTCCTTGATATCCCTGGTATCCTTGACATCCTTGGTCTCCTTGACGTCCTTGCCATTCCTGCTGTCCTTTGCATCCTTGGTCTCCTTCGCATACTTGGAATCCTTGACATCCTGCACGTCCTTGACATCCTGCACGTCCTTGACATCCTTCACGTCCTTCAGGTCCTTTGAAGTCTTCGAATCCTTCAGGTCCTTCTGGCGCTCACGTTCTCGGTTTTTACCAGCTCGTCGCTCTGCTGAGCGACTGCGGCTTCGGCGCTGAGGTGGCTCACGAGTACTTCCATCTTCACGCTTGTCGGACATCTCAGTCGTCGGTGTGGTGCGACCCCGGTCGTTACTCTCCTGCTGTCTTGACCCCTTCTGAGAAGCTGCACCTGAGTCGCGGTCGTTCGCACCACCACGGCGCTGGTCACGTTTGCCGCCATCTCTTCCTTCACTAGCGTTACCCGCAGAGCGCTCGTCGTTTCGCATGGAATCACGCCGCTTGAGGCCTGATGCTCGCTCACTGCGACCTTCTCTGTCCTTGTTTCTACCAGCACTCTCGCTCTTGACTTCACCTGTTTCCATCGCGTCATCGCGGGAGTTGCTCGCACCACGACGATCACCGCGAGCTCGATCTTCACGAGACGACGATCCGTTCCGGTCTCCACCGCGGCGACCACTATCACGAGCAGTACTGCTGCGGTCACGGTCTCTCGATTCTCTGCTCACTGAATCGCGATCCGAAGAGGCCTTTTCTTGACTGGATTCTCCGTCTTCAGGCTTGTCCTCAACCTGCTTGGGCTCAACTGGCGCCTTCTTCTTGGGTGGATTCAAGCCAGCAGCCAGCATTTTATCCTCCACGAGGGTCGTCTTGCGCTTGTTCAGCAGAGCGGAGTAACGGCGCGCCATGATCTTGATATCTTCGCGCGTTTCGTTCGTGAGTGGCTCCACGGCTTCCAGCAAGCACTCGGCCGCTGTCTTGCCCGATGGGAAAACGTCAATCAGCTTCGTCAGCACGATAAGCGAGTTACGAATCGACATGTACTCGTCGCTTGCAAGCGTCTTCGAGTAAAGGTGGACCATCGAGCGATGGCACTTGGCGTACATCGACTTGTACTGGCGATGGTTGAGAGTGTTCGCCGGGTTGGCCAGGTCCACACTGAATCCAGCCTTGCCGTGGATCGCCTCTTCATCGTACGTCACACTGCTCTGGTTCCATCGATACAGCAGCGCCAGCGTCTCCTTCAAGAAGATTCCAAAGTTGCCGGCTTCACGTTCCGTCACACAGAGCACGATCGACGGGAGCTGCAGAACCGCCTTGTTGTAGTACTGCACTGTGCTAAACGCGGGGGTGTTGATGTGGTGCAGTCGTTCCATGAACTTGGCACAGAAGAGAGCGTCCTCGGGCGACAGCAGCGCACGTGGGATGATACACTTCTGCAGCACTTCGCTCACTGCGGTCTGGCTTTGAGGGTCTTCTTTCAGGAAGAACGACTTCTTTTTGGTCTCCAGGCGCTCGTAGACTCGCTTGCGATGCGCGACTTGGTCTTTCTGCTCATTGATCAGCTTGTCAATCGTCTGGGTAGTCGTGTTCTTGAGGTTCTTCCGCTCGTTCGGCGTCAAGTTGGGGTTCGCATTCTGTGAAGAGTTGAGCGATGCTCGCAAGCGGCTGATTTCAGCTTCGTACTGCGGAAATGGCACGTGAATGTCGTACAGGATCATGCTCCAAAAACTCACGAAGAAGTCCTTCGTCATCCCCGTGAACGGCTCCTTCGATGACGAGATCGACGTGACCGCGCGACCAACGTCTTCAAGAAGCTCAGGAGATTGCAGATTCCACGATTTCGCATCACTGTCGCTCGCATCAGTAGCGATAGACGATGAGGTGGAGTTCACGCCACGCGGCGCCTTGCTGAAAATCGGGTCCTTGAAACGGATCGCCGGGCGACAGATCGTCATCGCCAGTTCTGGCAGAATGTGGTAGTCTTCCACCAGCTCACGCACGGACGGAAGCATCTTGGTGTAGACAGCAGGGTCCACGACGCCGTTCAGGAACTGCAACAACTGACTGAGCGTCATCTGAGACGTGTCAGACATGCGGCCGAGAAGCTTCAAGTGGCTAAGCGACGAATCTTCCTGGAACTCCATTTTGCTGCGCACTTGGCAGATCAGTAAGCACAGAGGCAGTGCCAGGTTGCGCTTGATCAACGCTTCACGCAAGCGCGGAATAGCTCGACGATTCATGAGCTTTGGATCACTTGGTTCCTGCCACAAGTGCGGACCACCGGCTTGCGCTTCGAGCTGACTCGCGGAGATGTCTTCGAATGTGATACATGATCCCATCTTGGAGAGCAGCTCACTCAACACCACGAGGTCCACCGATTCCCAATTCTCCAGTCGCTTGATCAGGTACTGCAGCAGTCCACCGAGCTCGACATTAGGGTATCGACGATAGAAGCTGCCCGAGAAATTGGCGAGCGACACGAGCCACAGCGAGATGTTGGTGCCATCGGCTTTCATGGACTTTCGCGACATCGACAACTCGCTGACGAGCACGTACGATAAAACGTCCATACCCATGGGGGTGATAAACTTGAGCGACTCGACGACGGGCTGAATGAGATTATCGTACGACTGGATCTGACGGAGCATCGTACGGAACACCACCAGAGGGTTCGAGTGTGCGATGTGCGTGAGGCTTCGAGCGGACGGCTTGGCACGATCCGCAGTGAGACGACGCATGATCTTGCGCGTGTTCTGGACGCACTGCGCTTCCACAAGTTGCATCGCTGGGCTCGAAGTGTAGAGCGTCTCCCACCGTTGGTACAGGCGGTAGCGCTCGTCGAATGGATACGTCTTGAGCAGTTCCCACATCTCAAACACTGTGCTTGGGTTACACGACTGCAGCGACAGCGCAGGCAAGAACGACTGGATCATGAAGTCCTTGACGCGGTCTCGCACAGATTGCTTGGTGTCGGGCTCCTTCGAAGCTTGGCTGAGTCGGTAAGTGACAACACGCAGAATCTTGGTGAAGAGCAGCGAGTCGTTGTGAAGGTTTCCGCCAAGAACTGAAAGGACAGACAACAAAGATTCGAGCCAATCGTTAGTTGACGTCAGTGCCGTGACAGCCACCGCTGCTTTTCTTGGGCTGGACGGTGCGAGTGCCTTCGCCTTGGAGGCAGTAGTGGTCGCTAACGGAGTCGTGAGCTGCATGTGCTTGAGGGAGCGTGGCTCGTACAACTCGTTCAACAGCGAGTGCACGTACACGCACATTTGCGTCATCAGTGGCTCGTGCGTCAAAGCATCGACGCCGCGTTCCTTGAACCACTTGATCATCTCGAACGCACGTTCGTGGGCGCCCACGTCAAGCATACCCATGATCAATCCCAGCACCTGGTTGTCTTGCTTCTTCTTCGCCAGAGCTGCCGCGTCGATCTCTGCGGTATCACTGTCTACAGGGGCATCCTCCTCGGACGTAGCTTTGGAGCCGAGGTTCACTTTGCCAAACGCCTTGGCCGCCTTCTCCAACTCCTTCGCCTTGTCCAGCGCCAGTTGTACGGTTTCTTCTTTGCTCGGCGAGAGATGCGGCATCAGCGCGTCCATATCCACCACCTTTTTGTTGATCAGCGTCGCCGCGAGGCGGTAGAGACTCTTGGGCGTGATGAGACCGTCGTTGAGCTCACGCTTGTAGAACTGGAACTTGAAGCCGAGCACGTGCGGGATGTTGTCGCGCTTGAACAGATCCAGCAGCTCCGCGAAGCTGTCGTTCTGTGGCTGCATCTCGTAGGCGTCGAGCGCCAGGTCGAGTACGCGGTTCGCATCTAAATCGAAGAAGCCGATGAGCGCCGTGAGGTCGGTCTTGCTGGCCTGGAGCTGGTTCTTCGACACGCCCGTGTGCAGCAGCGTCAGCACTTTCGCAAAGCCTTCGCTCTCTTCGCGCAGCAGATTAAACTTGACTTGCGTGTAGTAAGTCTTGGTGTTGACACGCACGAGCTTCTTGTTCATGACCGACGGCTCCGCCAGTAGCCCTGCGTGGTGCAGTACATCGCCTTCAAGAGCCGACTTGAGACTCAGCACCGGCACGATCTCTTCGTCCTGGGGATCGCCAACAAAACACGGTGAATTTCAATCGAACGCCAACAAACACCACCAAAACGCCACCAAAACGCCACCAAAACGCCAACACAACGCCAACATACCGCGAGCTCGCGCACGAAGCGCGTGAGCGCCTGCCACTCGGAGGAGCTGTAGCGCTCGCGTCCTTTCTCCTTGGCCTCCACTTCGTTGCCGACGACCCACAACAAATCGATGAGCACGTCGCATGCAGCGGGCGACTTGGCCAGTTCCACGTCATTGAGCACCGTGAGTACGTCCTGGCGAGAGACCTTTGCATGTAGAACGATCCACAGCAGCTCGTATAGAAGTCTGTACAGCGTCGGTTGGTCTTGTGTGTTGATACTGGACGCGTCCGCAGCGGAGCCGAGCGTCTTGAGCGCCGTCTGGAGCAGCGATCGTCTGATGGAAACAAAAGCCCGTAGCGGCGTCAGCAGAGCGCTCCTTGAGACTGGAAAAAGCGCAGTCGATGCCCCAGCGTGTGGTGGTTGCATACGTACACAGTGCTGCTACCCTGGTCGGCCCATTGATGCAGCAGCTCCTCGCTGATGAGCGTCTTCACGGCCATTTTCCCCGTGGTTATACAGCGATGACTCGATCTTCCCACACAACAAACACAGCGCCAGCGCCAGCAACACAAAACCCCGCGTCCCCCTTTTGGAACAATAACACGAAACGTGTTCAAACCTGGTTTCAGTTAGGATGAGACAGCACTCTTTCTCGTTAGAAACGTTTCTACTACTAATTAACTTGTATCAATACACTTCCGACCAACCACCTCAAAATGGAGCATGCGGATGGATCATCACGATAGGGTTCACATCGACGAGTAGAGCAGGTGCTCAGCGCAGAAGAAGATCGTGATGTGGCGCGAGATGGACGCGAAGGCCTTTGTGAGCGCGGCGGCAGCGTACACGGCGACAATCGCTAGCAAAAGCAGCACGTCTTTCTCGACGGGCGATGTACTTTCCGTCGAAGACGAGAGCAGCACGACGAAGAAGTTGCGGATAGTCCACGCAAAGGCGGCAGCAGAGATAGCGCCCGGTAGCGCACTGCAAACAAGCTTCGCCACACCGAAGTAGAGCTGCGCATAGTAGCCATAGACGACGCCGTCGTCGCGCGAGCTGGTCGACGAGCTGAACACCATGATCCGCTCGGCGCGCGGACACACGGTGTTGAACAGCGCAGCGTCGGCGTGGAGAAGCACACGCAGCGAAGACGCTTCCAGGCGACGGAATGGAGGCGACCACTGGGACACGGACATCACAACGAGCTTGGCCGTGTAGAAAAGCACAGTCCACACGGACGCGGCGATGGCCCACAATGCGTTGAGCACGTGGAAGGCGATGACCTTGTACGTCGAGAGGCGGAAGGGCAGCCAGAGGAAGCCCACAATCGCACAGCAGTCGCCGCTGCAGTTAGTAGAGGTGTCGTCATCTTCGTGCGCATCGAAATCCGCGGACTTGGAGGCCTTGAGTGGCTGCTGCTCAGCGTCCGACTCGACTTCGATGAGCGAGACCTCGAACGTGCCGTACGCGCGCTCGTTCGCACTGTCCAGGAAGGAGCTGGTGGCGCTCGCCTCAGCATCCGCAAGCGCCGAGTCCATGCGCAGTAGATCGGTGGTACTGTCGGTAGCCATTGTTCGGTAGCTGCGGTGATCTGAGGCGCTTGGTCGTGGGAACTGAAGCTGCAGTTGTGGAATCGGAGACTGAGGCTGCGGGAAAGGCGGCCGAACTGGTGGGTCAACTAGTACTTGAGCCAGCGAGCCGCGCTCTCTTTCGCGTTGTGCTCTCACAGGTGATCAAGCAACAGTCGGTTCTCGTGCTTCTCGGCCTGGAAAGTGCACAGTGGCTGGCTGGTCATGGCCGCTGTCACAGAGAGCGACCTGCTGCTTCGTGGGGATGTCGGGCGGCGGATGAACTCCTCTCCCACTCCATCACCTCACGGAAGCTGGGATAAAGAATCTCTTCTGATTGGAAGAAAATATAACTATAGAACCAGATGATTGAATAAAAACACCTATAACCCGAATACAGCGCCCTTCTTCATCTTGGCCTTGTCACCAGTTCAATCGAGCGGATCCACGTTCGATTTCGAGACGATAATGGCGACGACGGCGGCGGATGACGAGGTCTGGCGCCAGTATTTCGACGTGAAGGAGGACGTGACGTTGACAAACGGAGACGTGAGTGTCTGAGCTATCTATGCGTGTTGGTTGGAGGTGCTAACGATCTGTATTGGCGCTGGTAGGTCTTCCGCACGTATCGCTCCGGCTCACAAGGTCCGCACATCGTGCTGCTCCATGGCGGCGGCTACTCGTCCATGACGTGGTGCCTCACTGCGGTAAGGTGCACTAGGCAGATGCATACACTGGGCGTTGGATGTATGGCTCATTTTCTTGCTGTAGGCGTTCCTCAAAGATGCTTTTACAGTCCACGCCATCGACTTCCGCGGCCATGGTATGTTGTGAATGCGTTCACTGACTTTAAACGTCCAGAAACTCATGGCGATTTCTCCACAGGAGAGACTACGACCTCCAATGATGACGATCTGTCCATCACGACGCTCGTGCAAGACGTCCTGGACGTGCTGGAGCGTATTCTGCCGCCGGTGGACGCCAATGCTGATCCAAATGACAAGCCGCAGACCATTCTCGCCGGCCACAGGTGCGTTTAATCCCTCATTATGCCTGTGCTGCTAGTGCGCAGTGAGTAACACGGTTATATCTCCAGTCTGGGTGGTGCTGTCGCCGTGCGCGTGGCCGCGACGGAGAAGGTGGCGTCGCTCGTAGGCGTCATGGTCATCGACGTGGTCGAGGGCACGGCGGTCGCATCACTCGAGCACATGCACCGCATCCTGGCCAAGCGGCCACAGAGCTTTGCGTCTGTGGACGAGGCTGTGCACTGGTCGCTGCACTCGGGCACAGTGCGCAACGCCGACGCTGCCGCAGTCAGCGTGCCTTCACAACTCGTCCAACGTGGAGACGCCAAGTTCACGTGGCGCACCGACCTCAAGCACAGCGCGCCGTTCTGGCGCGACTGGTTCGTGGGACTCTCGGAGCAGTTTCTCGCTCTCAAGACCGCCAAGATTCTCGTGCTGGCCGGCTCAGATCGACTGGACACAGCGCTGATGCGCGGCCAGATGATGGGCAAGTTCGAGCTGCGGCTGCTCTACGGCTCGGGCCACGCGATCCAAGAAGACTGTCCCGACCAAATGGCCAAGGCACTGGTCGAGTTCTGCGGACGCTGCGCTCGCACTGTGAGCGTCGACCGACTGAACGTTGCGAGTGTCGGATCGGCGGCTCAGGTGCTGGGCGGCGGCGGTGCTGACCTGCTAGCCGAACGGCTCGCCAAGGCGAGAAGCATGATGCCGCCCATGCCGCAGCCGGCCGTGATGCCCAAACGCTCATCCTCGTGAGGAGAGGATACAGAGACCGAACTGCGCCCATGGAATGCGAAATTGCTGTGAGAAACTGATCTTCTTTCGTGTTTCGAAGGTTGTTGGTTTGCGGCTGTGGAGATTGCTACCGCTTGCCCTACTGGTAGCTGGAAACCGTTTCAGACCCAACGTACTCTATTGCAATTGCGCTAGACTTGCGTTAGCGGCCGTGTGCCACTATCAATGCCATTGCAACGCGAAAACGGCGTCCGTTACTAGTATCGTATGGTCCATGGAGCTTCATATCCAGAGGATACTTCGTATCTCCATCTCCAGGATGCAGCGCGCAGCTTCAACACAGATCCATCCTGATTGGCGAAAACAATATCAGAAATGAATATGATTGGTCGAATACAAATTCGTACTTTAACGAAGTTGTCCTGTAAGATTGAGTTGGAGCTTGCTTATCAAAAAGAGCTGCTCGTCGCCAACGCCACTGAAGAAGCGCCACTGCACTCTCCATCTCTGCGTCTGCGTGACGCCACTGCTCGATGGCGGAGCTGTTCCCGCACCAACAGGAGGCGCTGGCCGTCGCCAGACACCGCAATGTGCTGCTGTGCAGTGCGCAGCGCGTCGGCAAGACGTTCCTCGTGGCCATGCGCGTGCGCGAGTGGCTCCACGCAGAGGACGCGGCCGCGCCAACGGGCTCACGCAACGCGCAACAGAAGCCGCGGCTCGTGGTGGGCATCGCAGCGACGGAGTATCTGCGTGACGTACTGCAGTTTGAGATCGCGCGGCTGTGCAGTGAGCCTCTGTGGACGGAGAGCGACGCAGCAAGAGCTTCGGGTGGACGAGATCCAGTTGATCATCTGATGCAGTGGCTGTGCGAGCCAGCGATGCGCGTGGCGATCATGGCGCCCAAGACGTTCCAGTCGGCGCTGCGTAAGCTAGTCATCTCCATTGAGGATATCGGACTGCTGGTGTTGGAGGGTGCCGACCAGATCCAGGACACGGCGCCGTCGCTGTATCGCCAGGCGTTTGACCACTCGAACTACGTGCCGCGCATCTTCGCAACAACCACAACGCCAGCGTCGTCGCTCGCGTGGGATCCTGCCCAGAACCCGCTCTTCCGCCACATCCACGTGCTGAATCTCATGCCCGTGGTCTCGCCCGACGCCGTCATGGTTCTCCACGGCCACGCGCCGCCACGACTGCCGCTGCTGCTCAGTGAACCCTTCAACGCTGTCGACACTACTACTACATCCAGTGCGCCACTGACGTGTAGTGTGCGTGAGTTTCTACTGGGGGAGAATGACAAGAAGCTGGATTTTGTGCGGCTTTTCCGCGTGGAACTGGAGTTGGGCAATTCGGCAGCCATCCACGACGAGAAAAAGAAACAGGATCGCGTGAATCGGTTCATCCAAGACGCAGAGGCAGTGTACGAGCGCCTGGGACTATGGTGTTTGATCAAACACATCGAGTTGGAGCTGCAAAATAACCTCACCGCGTGTCTTGTGGAGGACACGGACAACATCAACCACCGCCGTCGACAGCACAAACTGGAGCAGAGACAGAAGAATGGCGTGGGTGCTAACAAGACCACAGACGAAGTGGACTTGGGTGAAGAAGGAGTGGACGAAGAAGAAGGTGAAGAGGGTGAAGTGCCCCACCAGACGGCGGTCGATGGCGAGGGTACGCTGGCCGCGTTCGTGGAGGAGAAGCTGAAGAACTTGGAGCTGGACGAGATCCGTGTAGCGAAAGTCAAGCACATCATGAAAGTTTTGGCGTGGCTCTCCAACCGAGCGGTCTCGATCGGGGCGGAGGCTGCAACAGCACGACTTCTCAAACTTGCAGCAGTGGTGCGAAGCGGCCTGAGTGTGAAACCAATTGCCAAGTCTACACAAGGTGATGCCGCCACGTCCCCACTGGCCCTGCGCTGCTGGGTGTTCGTCGAGCGTCGCGTGCACTGCTCTGTTGTAGCAGAATACCTATCGTTCGCGCTGACCGACTTGAAGATTCCTCCTTGTTGCAGTATGTTGGGCGGCAGCAACGCGCGGATCGTTGGTGCGCTTCACTTCTCGACGTTTCTCAAGGTCATCACGCGCTTCCACAAGTACGAGACAAACGTGCTCGTGACGACGTCGATCTCTCGCGCGTCGCAACGGATCCGCATTGATACGCCGCTCTGCGACCTCGTGGTCGTGATGGATGAGCTGTTGGAGTCGGAAAAGCTTCTGGATTATTGCCAACGAGCCAACGCGGTGAGTGGTGTCGTCAAGTATATCCATCCTCAGACCCACAAGGACGAGCAGAAATTCCAGCTCCTGGTCGGCAAAATGGCGGAGAGCGCGCAGTTAGAAGGTGCAGCGACGGCGACTCCAGTTGTCAACCGCAATGGCGCTGAGAGTCAACCAGCCGCCCGACAGTCTCCGTCAACTACTGTGGCGACAGCAGCACTTGGGCCGAAGCCTGTTGGCAAAGCCGCACCGACTGCTCCTGTTATCGTCGCGAAGACTGCCGCCTCTCCAGTGTTAACGAAGACCCTAGGACCTAAAATCCCGGGTTTGTCTGTCGCGAAACCTCTGCCGTCTTCGTCCCTGCCAGCCACGTACGAACTGGTCTACGCAGATACTGGCGCCGTGCTGAACCTGAGCAACAGCGTGGACATCTTGAGTGAGTTCTGCGAGACCCTGCCTGGGCTGGACACGTACGATCGTCGACCGCAGTACAAAATCAAGCGCACTCCCGTTACTGGTGTGGGTATGTCGCCAGCCGTGAAGCAAGCAAAGAAGAAGAAGCTCAAGTATAACTGTAAGCTGCACGACAAGATCGATGATATCAAGGCGCAGGCGGAGGCGCGAACAACGCTAAAGGGCAATGCTGAAGACGATGATATCGGCGAGCTGGACGAGCAGGACGTGGCTCTGGGACGCTTCCAGTTTTCGGCAAAGCTGATTCTACCGATTATGATCGGCGCGAAGAAGCAGATCGGCAGTCCAATAGTGTGGACGGACACTGAAGCCAAAGCCATCGTCGCGTTCAAAGGATGCCAGGAGCTCATCAAGCGCGGGCTTCTGGACCGGCATTTCAAATCAAAGCTCGAGGTCGAGACGCCCCCAACCAACAAGACCAAGTCGTCCTCACCGTCCGATGTGACAGTGTATGTGGATGAGGTGCCTGCTGGAGAGAAGCAGAATGTGATGGAGCAGCTCACGGACCTCTCAGCCCAGAACAGCTACGATCTGCCGCCCGTGAGTGCGGCGGAGATGGGGCTTCAGACCGTGCGCAGCCTGCTCGCGACGGCCAAGTTAAGCGAAGATGGCGAAAGCGAGGAGCAGGCGACGATCTCGATGTGCTTTTACGGCATTGAAGGCGTACGGTTCGCGATCCTGAGCTCCCAGGAGCTGTACACAGGCAACACGAACACTGGCTGGCGATACGACTTTGCGACCAGCGACGTGATGGAGCCTGTGGTCAATCGCGTGACACTACAGAAGAAGATGACTCGCGTGAATCTGCGCAAGTCGGAACTCAAGGAGGCGCTGCGCTTCCACTTGCTGACGATGCGACTCGCGTGTATGCACGTGGACGACGCGATGCGGGACGTTGATATCGCTGGCGGCACAATCTGGAACGAGTTCTCGGAGCAGAACGACAAGGGGTACTTGGTCGTGCCCAGTCGACCAAGCGTGGACGACGATAGCAAGCAGACTGCTGTGCTGGACTGGGAGTATCTCCGTGAGATCATCAGCAAACCGCTGTTGCTCGACTGCTGGCCGCTGCCCGCGCCTGAAGATATGCCGGTGGATGAGTGGGTCTGCGTGCCGACCCACCGCCGCAACGTCTCGTTCGTTGTCAAGGCGCTGACCGAGGAAAAGGCGAGCGACAAGGTCATCCCCATGGCAAACGATGATGCCAAGTGGAACGCGCACATGAAAGTCAAGGCCGTGAACGGTGTGCCGAAATTTGGGCGATGGCATAGTCGTGACCAAGTGAAAGACGCCGACGCTGACCAGCCACTGATCCACGGTGTGCAAGTACCGGAGATCGTGCCGCTGATCCGTCGCGTGATGCAGCGCAACCTGGATGAAGCGAGCGTCGCGCAGTCCAAGACCAAGTTTGGGGAACGATACTTGCTGCCACAGTACACGTCGCTTCTGCGCATGACCAAGACGCGGTATTTTGAAGCCAAGGGCATCGTGCCGCTGCTGTACGAGTTTGAACGCAAGTGCCAAATGTCCAATCTCATGCAGCACATTGGCATGGAAGTGGATCTATCGCTGCTGGATGACGCCACGACCAAGCCAGCGTACGAGCGCCTGGAGATTCTCGGGGATACGTTTCTCAAACTGGAAACCTCGTGGTATCTGTTTGAGAACCGCCGCGACATCTCGGCCGAAGGCGATCTGTCCCAGCTTCGCCGCGATATCATCCGCAACGATCGACTGAACATGTTTGCGCTGGCCAAGAACCTCCATCGCTACATGTTGGACCCGAGCCAGATTGAGCAGCATCCGTTCAAGTTCTGGAAGCCGTCATGTATGGGAATGACGCCCGAGAGCATCGTCGCGCCCTCGAAATGGATCGCAGATGTGCTGGAGGCGATTGTCGGCGCGTATCTGGTGGGCCACGGCGAGAGTGGCGCGCGCCATTTTCTGCAGTGGGTCGGCGTCGCAGTTCCGAAGGCTCCGCAAGTGATCGCGACGTCGTACTACCCCGACTGTTACCCGAACGAACTCTCGTTCAGTGAGAGCGATGCCGTGACTCGGGCACAGCAGCAAGACCTCGGCTTCCGCGTGGACGAAGACCGCTACGACGACATCCCTGACCGCTTAGTTGCGATCCAGCAGCGGCTCAAGTACACGTTCCGCAACAAGCTGCTGCTGCTGGAAGCGATCTCGCATCCGTCGGTTGGAGAGCTACTCATCACGTGGGAGAACACCGGCAAACAGACCAAGTGGCGCGGCAACTACGAGCGCCTGGAGTACTTGGGCGATGCCGTGATCGAGTATCTGACGCTGTCGTACGCGTTCACCACGTACGCCAAGTGGCTGCCCGGCTCGATCACGCAGTGGAAGAGCGCGACGGTCTCGAATGACGCGCTGGGAAAGACAGCGATCATGTTCTTCGGCATTGACGAGTGTCTGCTGTCGGGTATGCTGCGTATCGACCCGGAGTCGCTGGGTGTGGTGGCCAGTATGAAGCGGCATTACGAGCGGGATGCGACCATGGAGAAGAACGCGATCACGCTGCGGCAAGTGAGCGTCGCGAAAAAACCGTCGCAGAAGCGCAAGGCGCCGCCCGCGGCCAACGCGATCAACTCAATGGCTCTGCCCAAGATGTTTGCAGACGTATTTGAGTCACTGGTCGCCGCAGTGTTCCTGGACTCTGGCCACAATCTACAGACTGTGCGCGACGTGTTTCTCGGCCCTCTCCTGGATGCCGTGGGCAAGGACGCGTACGCGTACGTGTGCCACCAGAGCGGCCTGTCAATGGACGATGTCGGCGGCAGCGGAGACTTTGAGATGGAGGAGCTGAAGCTGTTCTCGGACGACGACGACGACGACTGCATGGAGCTGGAGCACGACAGCCACCACAGTACTCGTACTACTACAACTAGCAGTAGCCTGTAGTACTGCTGAGTACCACGTGGAACACCCAGCAGTACCTGGTGTGGCTCTCGTACTCCAGCTCCATGCAGTCGATCGGCTCGTAGATTGTAGAACCGCCAACAACAACGCAAACACACCGACCGAGAAGGAGTAAAATCAATTCCACTGCTCTCCAACTTCACTCTCAACGCCGAGCTGCACCTTCTTCTGGTTGGCCTTCTAGCGGTTCTTGGTCTTCATGTTCTTCTTGGCTTTATTGTGTCTGGTGGTGTGTCTGCGGCTTCTTGATCGCAAACTCATATCTCAGGGCCAGGTCCAGTACGACGACACCAGCGGAGCCAGAAGGCGCGGCATCCGAAGCAGCATCCACGCGGACAGAACCAACAACAGCCACATCACCAAGTGATACTGCGTAGTACTACAGCACGCAGTTGTCATTCAGGTT
>JAADXI010000625.1:0-17704 GCA_023337615.1 Pythium brachiatum | reverse complement strand
GAGCGTTTCGTTTTGCCGGCAGGCGACACGGATGTTGCACGAAAGTAATGTTGGGAATGTAAGTTATGATTTAGTTTGCAATCTTCGCACGAAAGCTAACCCGGCCGCGAAGCGACGCGGATCATATCCCGTGACGTCTGAAATCCTGAGCCGACTCGCTTACACGTTCACGCCCGTGGCGTGGCCTGGGATGTAGCGGCCCTCGGCCAGCACCTCGTTCGCAATCTCACGCAGACGCTCGTCCGTCTTGACGTGCGACTTGAGCTCCGTCAACAGACGCTCCACGCGCTCCGAGGCCACGTCGCAGTACAGCTCCGTCAGCTTCTGTTCGTGGGCGGCGGTCGGCGAGTTGGTCTCAAGCGCCGTGCTGGCACGGGAGATCGTCGCGGTCATGGCGTACAGCGCGATGGCTGAGTCGGCAATACGCTCCAGCTTCATCTGCTCCTCAATGATGCTCTTGCCGTGCTTGCGCAGCAGATCCTCCACGGCGTCGCCGAACTCGGCGGTGCGCTTCTGCAGCAGGTCGGCCGACGCCTTGAGCTTCGGGTGTACGCCCTCAAGCGGGGCAGGCGCGAACTTGCGCTGCAGGCGGTCTGACACCTCCTTCGAGAGACCGGCAGGGTCCTTGAGCGGGTTCTTCATCAGCTTGCCAACCTCCGAGAGGCGGTCACCGGCAGTCTGTAGGATAGAAAACAAGGTCGAGTCAGTCTCAGTCCAATCGCATTTGCAAGCCGCACACAGCAACAACGTACGCGAATGCCGCTGAGCGCGATGAGCATGCGCAGAATCTCGTTGGTGCCTTCGAAGATCGACAGGATACGGCAGTCACGCATGTAGCGCTCGAACGGGTAGTCCTTCATGAAGCCAAGGCCGCCCATGACCTGGATGCACTCGTTGATGCCCTTGAACGCCGCCTCCGAGCCGTAGACCTTGCACATCGCGGCCTCAATCTCCGTCGACGGGTCGCCACGGTCAATCATGCCCGTGGTCATAAAGGCCATCGACTCAATCGCGTACGCGTCCAGCGTCATCTCGCCGAACTTCTTCTTGATGAGACCGAACTGGGCCAGTGGCGCACCAAACTGCTTACGCGCGTTCGCGTGCTCCGCAGCGGCACCCATGATACGACGAAGTGACGCACCGGCACAGGCACCGAGACCGAAGCGGCCGTTGTTCAGGATGTTCATGGCGACCTTGAAGCCCTGGCCGACACCAGCAGCACCACCGGCCTTGCCGTCCGCACCACCACCGAGCACGTTCTCAATCGGCACCTTACAGTTGTCGAAGAACACCTCGCACGTGTTCGAGCCACGGATGCCGAGCTTATCCTCTGGCGGGCCCGAGGTCACGCCGCCGAAGCCGCGCTCCACAATGAAGGCAGTGACCTTGTCCTTGCCGTCGACCTCGGTCTGCGCAAACACAGTCATGATCTCGGCCCAGCCGCCGTTCGAGATCCAGATCTTGCTGCCGTTGAGGATGAAGTGCTTGCCGTCGTCCGAGAGCTTGGCGCGCGTCTTGATCGACGCGGCGTCCGAGCCGCTCGATGGCTCCGTCAGCGCGAATGCCGCGATGTGCTCACCGGTCGCCAGCTTCGGCAGGTACTTGGCCTGCTGCGCCGCGCTGCCGTTGAGCAGGATGCCCTTGAGGCCAATCGACTGGTGGGCCATGACCGTCACAGCCAGACTACCGTCCGTGATCTCCTCACAAACGCGCGCATAGCCCGTGTTGGACAAACCGAGACCTTCGAGCTCCTCTGGGATCTGGAGACCGAACAGACCGAGCTCCTTGAGGTCCGTGAGCACCTGCTCGGGGATCTTCTTGGTCTCGTCAATGGCCTTGGCGTCCACCGTCGCGAAGTACTTGTTCACTGGCTCCACCAGCATCTGCAGCGTCTCCTTCTCCGAGTCAGACAGCTTCGGGTACGGGAATGCGCGCTTGGCGTTGTTTACGCCCAGGAACAGGCCGCGCGTGTACGACACGTCCTTCGAGGCCTCGGCGGCCGTCTGCAGCTCACGCGCCGTCAGCTGCGAGACACGTCGCAGCATCTGCGTCTGTGGCTTGGCGTGGCGGAGGGCATACAGTAGCACCATTTTGTTGGTTAATGGTGGGGAATTCGTGTGGAGATGGCGACGGAATTCGTTGTGAACTTGTTGGGTGCTGTTGGAAGTTGGTGAGCCAAAACGTTGGTGCGGTGGGGGTGGCCCGCCCGTCCGAAAAACGAAAAAAAGTTGGCGCTGCTGCGGACGATCGCCGACGCACGGTCCGTCAACGCCAACGTTGGCGTTTTGTTGCGGGTTTGTTGGTGATTCGCCGCTTCAACTGCAGTTCACGTGCACGCCGCCGTGAGATTTTGACGTGATAGACGCGACCGCCGAGAGAAAAAGCGAAGCTAACCCGCAAATTACGGGTATTTTATCTGAATGAAGTATGAGTATTGGCCAATCCGTGACGAAGGTTGTCTTTCCTCGGAGATGATTACGCTCGATGATGACGTCGGTATCTTGCTGTGAAGAGCGCTCACCAGAACGTTGAAGTGAGACCAACGACCGCGCACGCAACTCGCCACGCAGCGCCTGCCATTCGCGTGCCTGGGTTGCTGCCACTGTATGGATTTCCATTCGAGGCACCGGTAGTCGTGATGGTTGTTGCGGTGGAGCACGCGTCGCCCGAGAACCCGTCGTAACAGCGACCGCCACAGGACGTGACGTCACCAGTGCCTTTCGCACAAACCACGGCGGCACTGGAAGCGCAGTTCGTCTTGCTGGCGTCGCAGCGCGAATTGCAAGTGTTACCCCAGTAGCCGGCCTCACAGCTCTTGCACTCGACCATGGTGCCATCGGCCGAGTTGCAGTCGCCACTCGCGCAGTGCCCCGATGCACAGCGGAGACTGCAGGACGCACCCCACCATCCGCTGGCGCACGTCGCAGCCAATTGCATCCCCACCGCCGCGGACAGTTGTGCGCTGAACGCACTCGTTCGCGCGCGGCGGTTGCACTCTTGACGGAACGCGTCCACCGTGGGAAACTCATCCGCTAACGACGGTGGGATTTGAAGCGTGAGCGCCAGCGTTCCATCGGAGTCGTACACTTCCGAAAGCTCCAATGAGTTCGTGGCGATGTCGGTAAAGTTGAGCAGCTGTAAAACCGAAGCGATCAACTTTAGCTCGTAGGTCTGGGACCAGGACGCCACTGCGTTCATCCCCAGAGACAGCAGTAGCTTGGCCGAGTACGCCGTCGCAACACACCCACTTATCACGCTGAATCGAATCGGCGAAAGCGCGAACGATGGATCAAACCGCTGAGATCCGAATGCGTACACGGGGAAGTCGATGTTGATGTTGGACACGCCAACAAACACATCGTAGGTCATGAAATGTGGCTTCCGGCAGTCACCGAGCCAGAGACGCGAGGTCGAATCGTAATACGCAGTCGATAGCGCGGGCATGGGCTCGGGAAACGCGACGGTCGTCTGGAGCTCAGCATAAAGTTCGAACTTGGTGTGCACGCCGACAGAGGCGATGTCATTGAACAGAACAAGTTTCACAGTGATCTCGGGTTCGAGAGCCAGGTACGCTGTCGCATCCAAACTCGCTTGTTTGAGGTTGCGATTCATTTGGCTGTCGATCTGGATATCGCGAAACGAGCCACTCGAATCTTTGAATCCGGCTGACACGCCTTTG
Organism: Pythium brachiatum; assembly: GCA_023337615.1. NCBI lineage: Eukaryota > Oomycota > Peronosporomycetes > Pythiales > Pythiaceae > Pythium > Pythium brachiatum. The sequence goes on along the minus strand of JAADXI010000625.1, from coordinate 14,025 downwards.
ATCGTCGATGCGACGCCAAACTCTGCGGTTGATCCATGAGGCTTGATCGTCACGCGTGAGATCGCGCTGAAGCTCAAATCTATGGACAGCGAGAAACTTGCTGAAAAGTACAAGTTGATATTCGTGCTCCAAAGATCTCGAGTGGACTCGAAGTTGCATCCGTTTGGCGCGAACAGTCTGAGCATGAGATTTGTGTTGCCCCGAACCAGCATCTCCGCGTCGGCTGTTATATCCGTTGCGTAAAAGTCGACGTCCGCAAACAGCGAGGCGATCATGAGGTTGGCAAAGCAATTGATGCACGTGAGTCGGCAGCAGTCGGATGTGAGATCCGTCAAGTCGGAGCAGTCGCCTTCGCTATACATCTCAACTTCCTCATTGATCACCGTCACCGCGTCACTTTCGAGGTTCCACGTGAGAGATGTTGGCTCCATGTCCGATGCATCGTCGACTCGTGAGCAGTAATAGGCAGCGCAACACTCGGCCCCATACCGAGTCTGATAGCTTTTACACCACGAGGAGTAATGGCAATCGTAACATTGGCTGACTGGGAGGTCCGCCGTGAAGCGGGGGCTGTCACCGCACTCTTCATTGCAGTAGTCATTTGTCGCGTAGAACGCGATGGTGCACGGAAACGTGTACGATGCACCTGACACGTAACCAAGACACTCATCCAACTCAGCTTTGTAGCCGCACTCGTACGAACAGCTCGAGTGCTTGATGAAGCCAAACGAACTCGCCCCCAGACGCCGCTGCTTTTCACTGACGCGTGTGTTCTTGGCTTCCTTCATCGGTCCTGTTTGCGTCGCGACAACACGTTTTGACCGGAGCAAAGTGCCCATATCCGTCGAGTAGAACTTGATGCGGCAGTCCGGATACAAATCCTGCAAACCAGCTCGCGCCAGCTCCAAGTACACGTGGCACACACCGTTTTCGACGCCTGCTGCGAGCTCCACTTGGCTGCTATTGATGACGCGAAAGTAAGTAGTCGCATTCACGAATGCGTCTCCGAAGAAGGCGTTCCCCACCAAAAGCTGCTGCGCTGAGTAGTTGCGTTGGAGATTGCAGTTGGCGATGGACAGCATCGTGGTGGCCACTACCGTGTCGTTCCTGCCCACACCAGCGGACTCGCCATTTAAGATGGAACCACTTCCGGTGTTGCTGCTAGTGGAGGACGCACTTGCTGACGACCCATCGGAGGCAAAGATCTCTTTTCTCAGCTCCAACGGCTTGATTGAAACGAGCGCTGTCTTTTGGCGATGGACGGCCTTTGAAGCAAATGATAAAACGTACCCTCGTGTGGGCCAACCACTGGACCGCCAAACCTGGACGGCCCGCCGGAAAGGGACGCCCCTTCCCCCGAGGATCTCATAGAACCCCCCTCGGTCCTCAAGCGTTTCCAAATAGATGCTTGCTGGTGTCGTTTTCACTGCCCAAGAAGCTGATGTGGAAGGGCCTGAGTGGCGCCACTTGTGGGCGGCGCTGGTGATACAAATGCCAGCTCATGTGCGTGGTGGCTAGACTCGTTGGCGATGTTCCCATTAATGTAGACACGGATGGAGTCAAGATCGTCCTCAACTCGCTCGTCAACCTTGCCGTTCAACCTGCCGTTCAAGTTGGACGGCGGTTAACTTCAACATCTCCCCGGTTGAGGTTTTAACCTTAACCTTAAAAGGTTTACCTTCTCCCCTTGAAGCGAGTCCCTTCAAAAGACTGAAGTGTTCGGGCAGAAAATGAAGTTTCCTCAGCGGTTTCGCCAGCTCGGCAGCCTTGCATGTTACGTTGAAGTGGCCGGACCCACGTGGCTTTTAGCCAATGTATAGAGGCTACCTTCGCAGATATCAACCAATGCGGAGAGATGAAAAAGGTTACCTTCACAGATATCAGCCAATGCGAAGAGGTGAACTTGGCGCTATAGAAAAGGGCCAGTAATTGCCCCAATTACAGGCCCTTTTTCGCCGCGTCCCGCCCACCTTTGCCCAGTAGTTCCCGTTAAGTAAACGTTTTGGTAACTTTGTTGCGAAACCCTCTCAGAATCGTATCGGTTGCCAGTCACTTCCAGCTCTCAGCTTCCGCTGATAGACGAGATCTCCTTCTCTCTCCTGTGCCGTGGGTCCACCTACCCACGGCTTTGATTATACAGAAGGATCAAACCTTGGCCCTTCTTGACTTTCTCCAGCGTACTTCGAAGTACTGTATTACGAGACCTCTGAAATATCCCGCGTTTTGATTGGTTGACTTGTGATCCGCTGAGTCTGAGTTTGTACCCACGAGCTCCGGCATCTTCAAGTCCCGGCCACACGTGCGTGGGACAATCAGACACGCTCGCTGTGCTTTCGTCTCTCTCACTGCGAGTCCCTTCAGCTCACTTTGGGAAACCCCACATCCCCACACAGTCTCACGATCTCACTTCCGCTATGCAGTCGGATCTGCTGCAGCCCACAACTTTGCTGACGGCCAGTGCTGTCATGGCGCTGGCCTACGCGCTCGCCACTCTCTCCTCTCCATCCAAGCACAAGCTGCTACTACCTGGCGACAGGCCCCCACGCACGATCCACACACTGGACGCCCATAGTCTGCTGCTTGGTGATCTGCGCGAGCGCATGGCCAACGGCCCGCGCGTGTTCGACTGGATCCTCGAGCACTCGCTGCGCTTCGACGGCGAGCCGTGGCGCGTGAGCGTGCCCGGTCAGCCGCAGATGGTGATGATCACGATGCCCGAGGCCATCGAGGAGATCACGATCACGCAGTTTGAGAACTTCCCCAAGGGCCAGTTCAAGCTCGAGTACTTGGAAGACATGTTTGGCCGCGGGCTGTTGGCCTCGGACGGTGCGCGCTGGAGCCACCAGCGCAAGGCCAGCGTGCGGTTCTTCTCAGCCAAGACGCTGCGCACAGTGATGACCCACACAATGCAGAAGAACATGGACAAGGTGTACGCAGTGATTGACCAGGCGACGATGGGCTTGAAGCAGGTGGATCTGAAGCAGCTCTTTCTGGAGTTCACGATCGACACGTTCGCGGAGCTGGGCATGGGCGCGCAGCTCAACTGTATCGGCGCAGCCGAGCCGCATCCGTTCCACACGGCGCTGGACACGGTGGCGCCGATCATCTCACGGCGTCTGCGGCTGCCAATGTGGTTCTGGAAGACCGAGCGTTGGCTGAATGTTGGCAAGGAAGCGGAGCTGGCCAAGCACATGGGCATCGTGTACGCGTGGCTGGAGGAGACGATCCAGAAGAGCTTCCAGACCATCAAGGAGAAGCGCGAGAAGCAACACGACGGCGATGGAGACGACGGAGCGAGCAAGACGCAGAGCGTGATTGAGCTGTTCCTTCAGCACGGCCACGAGGACGCAGAGGGCCTGCAGCCGTCCGATCTCACGGACTTTTTGCTGACGTTTGTGATCGGCGCTCGTGATACAACGGCCGCGACGCTGTGCTGGTTGGTGTATACGCTGTCCAAGCACCCGGAGATTGAGGCGAAGATCCGCGCCGAGATGAAGACCAAGCTGGGGGACAGCGAGACCATTGCGTTCCTCACCAGCGACCCCGCCAAGCGGCTCACCTACCTGGAGGCGACGATCCAAGAGACGCTGCGTCTGTATCCATCGGTGCCGTTCACGTCCCGCCAGGCCACTCAAGACACGGTCTTGTGTGGTGACATCGTGATCCGCAAGGACGAGATCGTGGGCTTCAGTGCCTGGGCCATGGCGCGCCACCCGCGGATCTGGGGACCGGACGCGGCCGAGTTCAAGCCCGAGCGGTGGATCGACGACGCCACCGGCCAGATCCGGCAGTTCCCAGCCACCAAGTTCTTCACCTTCAGCGCCGGGCCGCGTGCGTGCATCGGCATGAAGCTGGCGATGCTGGAGCTGCGCGTCGTGGCCGCGAATCTGCTGTACAGATACCACTTTGACTTGGATCCCAGCAACGACGGCAGCTACGAAGTCGCACCGACGCTCAACATCAAGCACCCGCTCTTGGCCCGAGCCACGCGTGTGGCCGATGCAGCCTAATGCGGCCTTGAAACTTGTCTACGCTCATTATTATGTCTATAACTATGGGATGATATGGTCTCGTCTCCATGCTCACCAACGTCTGTTGTCTCTGTGAACTCTTTGTTTGTACTTCTCTTCACGCCTGCTTCTTCACGTACGCTGCCACTTGCCGTGCGATGCGCTCCACGCGGTGCTTGCGCCAGTACTCTTCCTCTTCGTCAATGGCTTCCTCCGCGCGGATCTGAGAGATGAACTCAGCCAGTTCAATGCGTCGCTCTTCGGCCTGCAGACGTCCCAGTCTTCCACGGTACGCACGCTGAAGCATGATCGCTGCCGCCTTATCCAGCGCACGCTGTGCATCGATCTCCCGCCGCCGCAGCATCCACTTCTTCCCGGCACGACGCCCCATGAAGCCTCGGAAGATACGCTGGACCTGCACGGCCGCGCGTGCTTCTCGCTTGGCCTGCTGGTTCTCCATCACCATGCGTTTTCGGTAAGCGGCCGTGCGCTGGTCCTCCAGCTTCTGCTTGCGCGCCTGCCCCACCCGCGCCTTGGCGTCGTACAGCTCCGCTTTCTTCTGACGAGCAGCGACGTTGCGTGCCTCTATCTCCACCCGCTTCCGTTCGGCTGAGTGCACTGGCTGCTGCTTCGATGATCCCTTGAGAGCTGACGTTGACCACACGGTCTTTTGCTTCTTCAGCAGCGACAGACCTCGGAAATACATGAGCGTCATGCAGAAAATACCAAACTTGAGCGCGTTCTCGGTCTCTGTGAGCTGCTTGTCCAGCTCCGACCCTTTCTTCACAGCTTTGTTCTGCTCGTTGATCTCAAACGCTGCCACTTCAATCGGCTTCCACTTGTCCAGCGGAATGCCCTGGACATTCTCTTCTTCCTTCAGTGAGTTCTGTGCGTCCACCAGTCGCTTCTGCTCTTCGAGCCGCCGCAGATCGTGCATCGTGAGCGGCCCTTCGCGCTTCAAGCTTGGTACAAAGCCCATCGCCTTGCGCTCGGACTCTCGCTCGCCAAACACCCAGCCTTCCAGCATAAACTCCAAGATATCCTCAACAATCTCGTACGCCGTCAAGTTCGACACCAGCACGTTGTGCTCTCGCTGCAGCGCGACTTGGACTTTTGGCTTCTGCTGGATCTGACGGAAGCCATGAAGCGCCTGGGTTTCAAAGTACTGCTCTTTCGACGTGAACGTGTCATGGAACTCTTGATCAACCGCTCGAAGCCGTAGATTCTTGTCCCAAATCTTGATCTCCAGCGTGACTTCGTCAAACAGATCGGCCTTGCGCATCGTCACCGCCTGGTTGCCCGACTTGATCGCTGCTAGACACACTGTCGACTCGATCACGAGATCCGGTGCTCGCTTGATTCGCTCGAGCTCCTCTTGCAGCACTTCAATGCGACTGTTGATGCTCACGATCGACTCTTGGAGGTACGGCTTCCACTGGCACGGATTGTGGCGACAGGCCATGCAGCCTCCGACGCCGAGCTCCTGTTCCTCTAGTAAGTGACGCTGCTCCTCCAAACTGCGGCCTTGAAGCGCGTCTTTGATCTCGCGTCGTTGCTTCTGGATCGACTTTGTCTTCAACGCCTTGCCACGCACTTTCTCGCGAGGCGCGCCACTCTTCGCGGCCTCTTTTAACCGGCGTTGCTCTCTTTGCTCGCGTGCTATCTGAGCTTCTTCATCGCTATCCGACTCCGAGACCGAGTCATCGTCTCGCGACTTGGCATCACTCCAGCCGAGCAGTCGCTTCTTGTCCTTTGCATTGCCGCCTTTCTTTAGGAAATTCGTAAGCTCGTACTGTTCTTTCTCTTGGATCTGGCCCATGAGAATACGATCCAGCTCTTTCTCCAGCTCCAGCCGCAGCACTTTGGTTGGAAACCGCTGGAGCGTCGTGTGGAGTGCGGATGAATCCATGAACTCGTTCCGTGTATTCGCGATGGCGCGCTGCAGCTCCCCATACACGAGACGACACCTCGCATCGACATCCATCTCTACTGTCTCGACCACAGCGTTGTCTTGCGCGTGTTGCATGCGAGCGGCTTCCATCAGGTTCACACTCAGTTGCGGATCAAACTTGAGCAGCAGGTTTCGTGCATGGAGCAGCTCACTCGGCAGCTTGAACAGCTCTTCCTCTGGCGTATTGAGCGCGTGCACGAGATCTTCTCGTGTGATGTGACCAGGGACACTTGCGTTGCTGTGCGGCTGCTGCTTGTTCGCCGCAACATCATCAGCGATGTGTGTCAGCGTCACAGGGTAGTACACTGGATTCAGCATTCTGTCGTACAGCCGCCACTCGCGCTCTTCGCTCGTCAGCTCCGTGGCCTTTTGAGCACGCAGCATTGACACCATACTCGTAGCAGACTTGGTTTTCTTTTCACTCTTAGTTTTCCGCGCTCCACCGTTGACAACATCATCGCGAAACCGCGTGACGATCTTCCGCACTTGGATTTCCTTGCGTTCCAGAAGATTCCATGGCGCCTTCATAATCCGATCTACTTCCATTTGTGAAAGCACCGCGAGCATCTCTTCATCTTTCGTCAGTCTGGGATGCGTGCCGTGCAGTCGCATTCTCGAGTCCCCCTCCACCACCAGTCGATCTTCCCAGTCGTACTTGCGTGGATACAGGATCCGATCCAGTAAGATCCACTCACGCTCTTTCTTTTCCAGCACGTCGACGCCTTTCTTGTACTTGCGTCTCAAGCGCTCAGCCGGCGTCATCATTGATGGTAACTTGGCTTTCATCGCTGACAGCTCGGCCCACATCACTTTACCCGACCGTGCGCCGTACCGACTCTTGTATTCCACATTCAGCTCTCTCGCAATCCGTGCACCAGCGGCATCGCGATCACTGTTATCCTTGCTCTCGACCAAAATGGCAGCCAGCGGTGGGAGAAACTCTCGATAATCGTCCAGATCACGCTCCATTTTGTCGATTTCCTCCAGCAAATCGGCGTGGATCTTGGTCAACTCTTTCAAACCCGCTTCGATATCGCGGACTTCCTCTTCTCGCTGGGCAAAGAGAAAACACTGCCGCGTGAATGTCGATTCAGCCGCGTGAATCTTCGCATGAAGAGCTCTGCGCTCGTCCTGAGGAAGTGTCGGCGCGGTATTGTCGGTCTCCAGCACCTTCGACTGACGGAGCATTTCCAATTCAGCCTGGCGTGCTGCGTCCTTGGCGTCATTCCCCATCTTTCGCGCAAGTCGTTTCTTCCTCTCGCTGAGTTGGATCGTCGTGAAGACGTTCTGGACTTCGTCTTTTTTCAGTGGAAGCAGCTCTTGTTTCTTCAATGCATCCGCTCGCTTCTTGCGCAGCACCTCACTCGGGAAGATCGCGGTTTGAGCTGTGATTTGAATCGAATATGTCGTCAACACAGGCGCACCGAGCACGACTTGGTACGTGACGTCAGCACTCAGGGGTTTCTTGCTTGGGTCGTGGCGAAGAACCACTTTACCAAGGGAATGCGGCGTACACAGTGCGATGTCTGTCTGCGTTTGGCAAGCGCCCATCGGGAGAGGCACAGACATGGACGGTGATGGCGAGTTGGACGGGGGCAACGCATACAACATAGCGGCCAGGCGTCCGTTCTGGTAACCCGTAGACTTGAAGTGGCCTTGGAAAACGACTGAAACCGTGATCGAGAGCACTGCAGTGGGCGCACTGGGTAGCTGGAAGGCATGCGTGACTGTTTTGTGAGGAGGGATTTGTTGTTGGCTTGCAGACACGATTGAAAGAGGCGTTGACGGCACTTCCATGCAACCGTCGATCCGTTTCTCAGAAAACACGACGCTGCGTCCACGCAAGAACGGGTTTTCGACTTTCTCCAGCCCGGCAACCAGCTCTTCCAGCGTCTGAACGATCGTCGCAGCAGCATCTAGTGATCCAGGAAGATCGAACTCGCGGTCCAACTGAGTGAAATGGTCGTCTCCGTCACTGAACGTGTACCTGCGCAGCAAAGCGTGCGCGTCAAGTTCTTCCTGCGACTTCAGAAACGCGAGAGCGAGGCAGTTGCGCGACGGAAGTGACAGTAGCCGCTCGAGCTGAGGCTTCGTGAGCTTGTTGGTCTGGTAATCTGGATGCCGCTGAACGATCTCGACCTCTGCGGCATCAATGTGCTTGTAGTAATAGGCAAAGTTGAGCGCAAAGTCTAATGCCACCCAACGCTTTTCTTCGGATGAACGATCCACGTGCTTCTTCTGGCGTGTGCGTTCACCGAGAGTGCTGTCTTTCGGTGAAAGCTCTCCATTTGAGGCATCAGGCGTGTGTCCAGTAGCAATCGGATCAGCAACGGGAGAAAAAGCGAGAGGCACCGCCGCTTCCAACACTTTCCTGCACGCTTCGACTTGAAACGTAGTTGCAGCGTATTCATCGAGCGTTTTCTTGCGTTCCTTCAATGTGCTTCGGTGCTGCGTTTCGTCAAGCGCAATACTCGCCTGGTTCTTCTCGAGCTCTTGTTTTTCGATACTCATCTCTCTCAACAACACGGTTCGAAGCACACGCTGAGTGCTACCTTCCACACGCAACCGCGTGTCAAAGTATTGCGTTTCCGTGGCGTCAGCGCGTCGGATCTCGTCGTTCACAAGTTGCAGTCGGATTTTCACGCGTTGAAGCTTCGTGTCGTTAGCGCCGCGCTTGTCCATGATTGATTCCATGTCTTCGCGTACACACAGCACCATTTCGTTTCCTCTGTTAGCGCTTTCGTCGAGCTTCCCAAGCATTTCAGTCCGGAAGCCTTCATTTCGCTTGATGAGAACACTCAGTTGTTGCAGCATTTTGTCCTGCCAGGCCAGTTGCTGGACTGAGAGATTCTGATCGTGGAGGAGCCGCGCCATTTCGTCTCGCTTCTCATCCAGCTCTCGCCCCAGAGCCTGCACTTCTGCCGGCGTGATCGCAACAATCCGCACAGTACCAAGCCCTGCCTTCGCGATCATCCCTGTGCTCTTGGCCTTGAGCTGCACACGCTCTAAATTGCGCAGTGCCGTGTCCTTGTCTTCGATGTCTTTCTTCAGACCTTGCAATTGCTGTCGTTTGTCCGCGCTGTCCTCCATTTGAGACTGTTTGAGCTCATAAAATCGAGTCAAATCCTGCGCCAAAAGGCTCGCTCCGTTGACGATATCGGTGAAATTGGCATATTCTGGTGCCAAATCCAGCCGATATGTCTCCACTGCACTGCACACAAACTGGTTTTGCTCGAATTCCTTTTGAAACTTCTTCAGATCTTCGCGTTTCTTGTGCTGTTTCTCCAACCGCTGCTGTTGCAACGCCACTTGGTATCTCTCTCGCTCCTTCTCTTCGCGTTCTCGCTCCAACGCAGCCACTTTCTTGCTCATTTGCTTGTTTCGGCCCTCGCGCTCTTCTTCCATGTACATCTGCTCATTGAATTTAAGCGAGAACGCGTCCTCCAACTCCATTTGGCGATGTTCGTCAAGCCACTTGGTTTGTAGCAGCTTCTGCTCTTCCATTTGCTCAAAAAATCGTTTCTGGGCATCATACTCTTTGCGCTGAATGCTCTTCTCCAGTTCCTGCTCTCGGACGATTTGCTCGAGCTCTTCAACTTTCTGCGCATGCTTTTCAGCTTCAATTGCCTCGAACTTCAGACGCTTCGCCAACGCTTTTTGCTGCCTGTCGTGCTCTTGCCGTGCTTCTTGGAGAAGAACTTGCTCGTATCGCTGCAAAATCGCGTCAGTCGCGCCAGCGCCTTCGAGATCGCGATCGTACAGCTCCTGCTGGATCCACTTCAACCCTTTGGACGCCATCATGTCACGAACGCGCACCCCGATAGCGGATCGCGTAGGCGCAGGCTGGCCCCCGAGCGTGGCTACTATCTGCACCTCGTCATTGAAATGGGCGTCAGCTGCTGGTGCTGTATCAGCTGACACTGCTGCCACGCGGTCTTGCTCTTCACGTGGGAAGTCAGGAGTAGATACATTATTCCCTGATGGGATCTCCGAGCCAGGCGTTGGTGGCACACTCACGGGTGTCAGAACCAGTTGCCTCATGAGCTCGTAGACAAAGTGAGCACGCTCTTGTATCAGTTCGTGGCCGCTCTTCAGCCACGCAAGATACAGTGGAGCCGCTACATCGGCCGATCGATGTGACGAGAGGCAGTCGCTGACAGAGTCTGCACGCACTGAAAATCCACTCCCAGCAATCTTCTCAACTTGACTTGCAGGTGCCAGTTCATCCAATGTTCCTTGGACAGCGATCACGCCGAACGGTTGAGTACATAGCACGTTAAGACCACCAAAGTCACACTCACGGTTCTTGACCACACCTCGAACAAGCGCTCGAAGGAGTTCGAGACTCTTGCCTTGAAAAAAATGCTTTCGTGACTGAAAGAATGCTTCCATGGCTCCTTCTCGACTGCGCGCGACTTGCGTCAGATAGGAGTCACTAAACGCAGAGCGGAGAAGCGCTTCGTGCCACTCAATGGTTGTATTTCGGCCTTCTGGTGTTGTTAAGAGCCGCCGCCACGCGTTCCAGGTAGCTCGAGCAGCGCCTTCGGACACGTCGAACAACCCATTGAACACCACGAGACCGCGTTGCGCGTGCGCAAACATCCGCAGACTCGCATGGTTTGGGGCTTGCAGCGGGATCTCACTCGCCAACAACTGCATCGCGACTTGAGCTCCAGAGCCAAAGCTCAACACGAACTGCGGCATTGCGGCGATCCCCATTTTCGGCTGAACGAGCCATTCTCGCGTTGTCTCCATCAGATAAACCAACATCTTGGCGTAAGCCGCTGCTTGAAACACGTTGTTGAGCACGGTCTGGCGTCGCATCTTGGTGGGGAAGCCACAGACGAGAATCTTTCCGCGTGGGAAGTGCGTTAGCAGTGGTGCGAAGAACGCTTCCAGCGTCTCCACGCGCTGAAACACGTCGAGAAAGACGGTGAACCGAAACGAAGAGAACTGCACTGCCAGATCTTCTTCTTCTTGGCGGTTCCATCGACTTGGCGTCTTTGGAAGCCGTGGATCTGGCGCCATCGCGGTCGCATCGTGGGTCAGAATGACGTACGACAGCGTGGTATCATCGTCCAGCTCAAACAACTTCCATCGCGGATCCACTGGAAACTGCAGCAGGTCGCCGTCCATATCTACATCTTCATTGGCCGTTGATCCACTTCTCGCTGACTCCACGTCCACTTGCTGGTCGTTCTTCGTCATCTCCGCGTCCTCATTTCCAGCCTCTGTGAGTCCCAGAGGAGGTACTGACTGGCCTCCGCTGGACACGAGCGTCGATCTGGAGACCGGACGCGTTCCAATATCCCGAGTATGCTTCTTCGTGAGACTCTCCAGCTCCTGAAGCGCGCGTTTGCTGCGAGCGTGAGCCCAATTGGGCAGCAACGAACCCAGCGGCCGCTTCAGTTTCTTGGGCTTCTTGGCCTCTGGAGACACCTCCGTGGCCTCGTTATTCGACAACGAGAACCGCGCTTCCTCACTCAACGCCGGTTTGATCTGCTTCTTGGTCTTCGTCTTGTGCTGGGGCTTTTCCTTTGGTGGCACTGTATCGTTGCCGTACTCATTCTCATTGTTGGTCGGCGGCTTCGTGAAATACGCCACGAAGTCGTCCCGTGAAAAGTACGCGCGCGAGCGGCGCAGCGACAGCTCATACACACACTCTTGCACATCTTCTTCGGTTGTATGTGCCTGGAGAATGCGCAGCTCCACGAGCGCTGCTGTGAGGTCGCCGACGCTAACGAGGCCCTGTTGCCGCCGATCAAAGTGCAGAAACGACGCCGACAGCGCGATGCCGCGCACCTGCGCCTCGCGCAGCACGTCGCGCAGCGCATGGAGGATCTCTGTGTCGTGTTGGCTTTGTGTAGCGGCCGCAGCGTCGCGTGCAGTCGCATCCTTCCGTCGGTCCGATGGCGACGGCATTTTCGTTCGCTTTCTCTTCTTCCCGAGGGGTCGGCAACATTGAAGTTGCCGTGGTCCCGGATAGGTAAGCAAATACCGGTGATCGTACCGGTATAACGAAGATGGCTACATAACTGACCGGTTCCATCCACGCTGCCCAATCAGATCGCTGCATGCAAGGAACCTTCGTATCCAAAAGCGGATGGTGTGGAAAATGGAGCTGTGGAAAATGGACGGTCGCTAGGCGGATTAGAGCGACGCGTGGGGGGCGTGGGACGTCGCAGCCCTTGCCGCACATACGAAGAACATGCGCGCGCACATTCCGCTCGCATTTTCACGCGCTTGAGGTTGCTTGTTGCCAGCAGACGCGTCCTGGAAGAGCCACAAGAGCCAGGAAGATGCGCCTCATGCGGGGCGAGAACACGACTCATTCCACCATTTACCAACAACCACAACAACAACAACACCAATGGGCAACTTTGCTTCCAGCGCGCTTCGACCCGTGACGATCCAGCGCTCGACACTACACAAGGTAAGTATGGCCAGTGCTCCCGAGACCCAGACCCCAGGCCACATTACACGCTTCATCTGCAACACGGTCCACTCGTTCAAGACCACGATCTCCAGCGTGTACAGCAGCGCGATCGAGTCGTTCTCGGGCTCCTCAGCCGTGCTCTCGGAGCTGGAGGAGGCCTGGTACCACGAACTCGTCGGCGAAATCGACGCCGTGTGTGCCCGCTGCGCTCGCTGTGCAGCAGCTCCTCAGCCGACTGAAGCCACTGCGTTTCTCGGTCCAGACGATATCACAGTCGCGCCTGTCGGTGCATGGAAATCGTGGTCCAAGGCGAGCAACCACGACGACGACACGTCGTCCAACACGACCGAAGAGACGGACGACGAAAGCAAGTACGACTTCAGCGACTGTGAAGCGGACGCCCACGACAACAGCGACAGCGACAGCGACGATGACTGTACTTCCAGCACCACGCAGATCGAAGCCGTGGAGTATTACACGGAAGACGACGACACCGAGACCAAGGCTGACCGCCTTCTGCGCCTTTCGTCGATGAGCTCGCCTGCGCTCGCACCCGTGTACGTCGACGACTACCTCTGTCCGTGTGGCGAGTGCCCGCAGTACGCGCGTATCGCGTACGATGTCCAGACTGTGGTCACGTGGCGTAGTGCCAAGGAGCAGAACCGTATCATCCGCGTGCTCCAGGCCTTTTCCACGTACAACGAAGTCATCGGCTACCACTCAGACATGGTCGAGGCTGCTGAAGAGTGCCTGCAAGTGTGGCTAGGCGACGAAGACCGCGCGCTGAACTCGCTGGTGATGCTCTACGACGAAGTCCCGCAGCTCTGCTTGGCCAACGACGTGTGAAAGTGGCTGAACCGGTTCGTCTCGTCCCCAAACGATGGTCATTTAAGCGTCTCGGCTCGATCCCTCATTCCGGATCTTGCTGTGAGACGCTGCATTCGATAGCTCGTAGCGTCGCCCTCATTTTGGCTTGATGCTCGCTATTGATGCACCCGACTTGTGGTTTTGGGACTGGACAATTGTTTCACCACAACCACCAAGTGCCGCTGATCGCCTCAAGCTCCATTCGAGCCTTCGTCTCTCGATGTCATCCCTGTAAGTTTTCCACGACAACTTATTTAGTAGCTAGGCTATTAATAGTATTCCCACTATGATATTTACACTATTTACCACACCCATCGTGTTCGTCTTTGTCTTGTCATGCTCATATCGAAAGCGTCAAAGCGTGCAGCAACGAGAAGGTACGATTAAACTTATCAGGCGTTCAAGACTCTGTCGCAATCGCTCCCTCATCGCCTCTTGAAAATAGCACATGTCAGCAGAACTGACACGCTAGACGACGTAGACAGCTCCAATTTGACAGACTTGGTCGGAGCTGGAACGGACTTCACGAGACGTCATCTCACTCACATTCCACTTCACACGAGAGGCCGCAGCCACTACTCGTGGGGGTGAGAATCGGTGGCCTTGAGCGGCTCGTACTCGTGGCTCGGTGTCGCGAATGGGAGGTTACCACCACGCCGCTTCTTGATGTACGCCACCGCGTGCTTGACGCTCACAAACACACCGATACAGAAGAACGGCAGCACGACCATCCACACCAATGGGTGCGTACCGTGGTGGTG
>JAADXI010000624.1:0-17722 GCA_023337615.1 Pythium brachiatum | reverse complement strand
TTAGGAGGATGTTTTGAGTGAGACCTCGGAGGTGGTGGTGGATCTTGAAAAGCCGCTTGGCAATTGCTGGATCATGAGCCTGCGACGTCTGAAGGCGCGTGGCCTGGGTCGCCTGGAGCTGCTCGCGTGGCTCAATGAGCTCCTAGAGACCGACTACACGAAGGTGGAGCACCTGGCGGATGGCATCGCGTACTGCCAGGTGCTGGACGGGCAAAGTGACTCTATCGCAAGTCACCTTGCACGCCAAGTCGCCGGGTGAGTACGAACGCAACTTCCGCGTACTGCGGCGTGCGTGCCAGACCTGTGAGGTCCACAAAGTGAGCAGCTACCGCTGTATTTAGGACGGTCTCATGTATCGTATGTAACGAAATGCACTGGATTCGTGACAACAGGAGATCCCCCTGCAGAAGCTGGTGGATGGTGTATTCCAGGAGCACTTTGAGTTCCTCCACTGGATCCATGACTATGCACACAAGACGTACCCGGATGCAGTGCGCAAGTATCACGGCTTTGCGAGGAGACAGCAAGTGCTGGGCACTGGCGCTGGTGCTACCATGCCGTCGCTGTCGCTAATGTCGCTGGGCCACACGAACATGAACCTCGTGCCAAGCTATGCGGTACGCCACCAGTTCAAGGCAAGCTGCAAGCAACAAAAGCTAACAAACTGGGGTTACTAGATGTATTCGAAAAGTGGCAGCGATGGGTTCCATGGATCTCGCCCGCACGCTGAACGATGCGAGCCAAGGCAGGCAGCTGTTGCTGTCGTTGGATGCCAAGGTGCTGCTGCCGGAACTCCTCGAGAAAAGGACTTTCGCCAGGCGTTCATCGTGGAGGACCCGTCATGACTACAACAGGATAAAGCGTCTGTACGAATAGATGGCGGGGGACAAGGGGGGGGCAGTTGTGACAAGAGTGGTGTCTTCGTATTGTGTGAATGATAGCGTCTTCTGCCGATCACTCGGCTACTCATGGAGCTTTGCAATGCAGAGTAAGTAGCCTTACAGACGCAGCTTCGCCATCTGCGCGTTCAGATTCTGAAGCTGCCACAGCACGATACGGCCGTCGAGAGCTACGATAACAAATCCACAATCAGTCCAAGAACCGTAGACACCACAAGAGACTGAGTATGGTGTCGTACCGGACGTCGTGAAGGCCGAGATGCCTCCCGAAGCTGTGCGTTCGTACACTTGGATATCCGTGATCGCGCTTTCGTGCTTGGTCCACAGCGCGCCCTTGTCGCTCTGCGTAGCATCCGACGACTGGCCGCGCACCACCTTGCTCTCCCACATACTTCTCGCTATTCACACAGACACGCATCATTAGCCCAGCCACGAACCCTCCGCATCATCTACGGTTCTCTCTCTCTCTGTCTCACCGGCGTTGAAGCTGCCCGAGTCGCGCTTGATCGCGGATTCCACGGGCTTCTTATCGAGCATTTCGCTCAGCGACCAGAAGCCATTGGCGTCCGTAGTGAACAGCAGCACATTGAAGTCGTAGCCGGCGCCGACAAGCGCGTCGTTGGACAGGAACAGGATCTTGGTCAGCGGCAGCTGCTGGAAGCGGATCGACTGGATCGTTGGGTACTCGCCTGGCGCGCCAAAGTGCACAAGATGCACTGACGAGCCGTGGCCAGCAAACGCCAAGCGGTTGCCCTTGGGCGACCACGCGACGGCATTCACCCACGCATTCGCGTTGTCAAACTCGGCCATGGGCTCGCCAAACGGCGCGAGCTGCGCGAACGGCGCGGGGTTTTCGGCGCCATCCACGTCCGCAATGTACGCTGAGAACACGCGGCACTTGAGGTCTGTGCTGGCGGTCGCGAGGAGCTGGCTGTTGGGGTGCCAGTCCAGATCCGTCACGGTCGACTTGTGCTTCTTGATGATCTTGCTGACCCACCAGTTCTCCGACGCCTGGTACGTGCACACCGCCACGCTTTTGGCGCCGCTGGTGACCGCAAACTTCTGTCCATTTGGGCTCCACTTGACGTTGATCGCTGCGCGCGCGATACGCAGCACGACCAACGTGGGCTTCCACTGGCGGAACTTGGCGTCAAACTGCCACACAAACGCGCCGCGGTCGTGCGAGCACGACACCAGCATGTCGTTCACGGGCGACCAGTCCAGCCCACTCACGATCATGTCGTGCTCCGTGAGCACAGCCTCCTTGCGCCACTGGGTCGCGTCCGGGTTCTGGCAGCCCGAGAAGATCCAGATCTCGTTCGTGTTCGGGCAGATCGCCACCTTGGTCCGGTCCTTGTTCCACGCGTGGCACGAGATGCCCTCCGCCAGATGCCACAGCGGTGCGTCACTACTACCCGCCATATTCACCGCCTCTTGATGTTCCCGCTTCGGTCCGCTTGTTCTTCTTCGGCTTCGATCTCCTGAGGGAGTTGAGCTTCTGGATGTGGATGTGAATGTCGCACCATCGTGTTCATGATACGAATATATCCCTATACAAGAGCGTATTACATCCCGGTAGTAGAACGGCTTCAATCCCGTCACAAGTGCAAAATTCCGGTAATATTCGGCCCAGATGGGTAATTTATCTATTTGGGTTGGGTTTGGCGTTTGAAATTCAAGAGTGATGGTCTTCCTGTGGTTCATTAAAGCAGCGAAGGCGCGCTTTTTGCGTTCACATCCACGGTAAAGCCATGGCGGCGATAATGGAAGCGGCAATGGACACTTCGGCGGCGAATTTCTCGGCGGAGGAGACGCTGCTGGATGCGTACGATCTACAGGTGCGTAGTGCAGACTCAGGCTACGTGTTGGTGGTGGTTGTGTGCTGATTGTGATAAAAATGGCGTCGATACGAGCAGTGGAAGGCAATTGACATCCGCTTGGAGAAGCTGCGGAATGAGTGCGAGCGCATGATCCTCGAGTACGAGGTGGAGGTGAAGGAGCAGATGTACATGCGTGAGTGTGAGGACCTTCTGGTGCAGCAGGCGTCGAAGCACGAGGCGCAGCACGCGAGTCTCCAGCGAGAGCTGCAGGAGAAGGATCGGCAGTTGGCGGACGCGCGAGTGACGACGGAGACAGCGATCCAGGAACAACAGCGGTCTGTGGAGAAGACAAAGAAGGCGGAGAAGGCGAGTGTGCCCAAGAAGAAGGCGGAGAAGCGAAAACCCGTGGGGGAAAAGCCAGCGACGACGACGGAGGAGGAGGAATCCGTGGACGAAGAGGAAAAAGTCGTGAAGCCCAAGCCCAAGGCGAAGAAACCGGCCAAGAAGGAGACAGTGGAGAAGGCGGAGGAGGAAAAGCCGAAGAAAAAGCCGCAGACGAAGACGGACAAGACGATTGCGGCAGAGAAGACAGCGCCGGCACGCGTGGAGCGTCCACTGTCGCCGCCTGTGTTCAGTCCGGAAGAGGAGGAAGAGCAGCAACTGCCCGAGCATGACGATGCACCCGCCCCACCGTCTCCGGTGGACGTGCCAAGTGCAGCAGGTGATGACCTACTGGACATCCTGACGCAGGAGCCGGAGTACGAGAGCGAAGACTTTGGCGACGCGTCCTCGCTGAGTCTCATCCACCCGCAATCGCCTGCGATTTCGAGTCCTACGCCCCCAG
Organism: Pythium brachiatum; assembly: GCA_023337615.1. Taxonomy (NCBI): domain Eukaryota; phylum Oomycota; class Peronosporomycetes; order Pythiales; family Pythiaceae; genus Pythium; species Pythium brachiatum. The sequence continues at coordinate 14,159 of JAADXI010000624.1, read as the reverse complement.
TACAGCCTACAAAGCCAGCAGCAAAGCCTACAAAGCCAGCGGCAAAGCCCACGAAGCCAGCAGCACAATCTACAAAGCCAGCGCCAGCGTCTCCACTGCGAGGAGCGATCTCGCTGACGGATCGCATCCGGAATCGCATCCAGGCCATCGCCAAGGAGCCGCTGGACCCACAGAGCGACTCGTCGATCTCCCCCATGCCGATTGAGGCGACGCCACCACCCAAGCGCGCGCTCAAGCGGCGGAAGACAGCGGCGACGAGTCCAGCGCCGACATCCTCAGCAGTGAGTGGTGTGGGATCAGAGATAGTGAACGATGACAAAAAGAAGAAGAAAAAGGAACACGAGCAACATGCAACTACGAACGGTGGCGCGGAAGATCAGAAGAACGCAGCAAATGCGAAAAAGAATCTGGCTGCGAAGAAAGCAGATGAGGTCAAGGCCGTGGTGCAGCGCAAGGCGAAGACTCAGCCAGAAGAAGAAGACGCGCCGGAGGACGCTGACGAAGTGCAGACTGGTGACAAAGAAGCAGATGCACAACAGACAATGAAGCCAAAGCCTATCGGCACGATCACAGGCCGCAGTAAGGCGCGACAAACGGCCAAGCGCGCAGCGTTGCGGGCTGCTGCTGACGAAGACTCCTTCCCGATGACAGGATTCTCCGGTATCAACGAGATCAAGACTCCGAAGGTGCCGCGCGTGAAACTGGGGATCGATGGTAAGAAGAAACAGATCAGCGATCTGGCATCGAAACGAGCCGAGTTTCAGCAGATCATGAGCGAGTCCGTTCGAGATGACGTGGAAGAAGAGCCAGCCCCAGCAGAGGAGGAACCCCAAGCCGCTGCTGGTAAGAAACGGCGGCGACGTGAGCAGGACGAGACCAAGCAGACAGACAAGGACAGCGCTGACGATGGCTACGGTCTGAAAACTCCGAAGCCGAAGGCAAAGAAACCCAAGACGAACAAGAACCGGTTTGCGAACGACGAACTCAACATCATGAAGTCTCCAGTTCCACTTCTGCGAGCCAAGATTGCGGAGAAGAAGAAACAGGAACAAGCAGCCGAGAAGACCACCAAGAAGACCCGCACGGTGTCGGAGCGCGACGGAGTTGACGAGGACGATCCAGGCTACGGCAGCGCTGCAGCTGCTGTTCCTGCTTCAGTGGTGCTCCCATCGACTGGCCTGTCGGCCCCCATCACGGTGAAACCTGCTACAGTTCTCGCGCCCTCTGCCGAGTCATCCAACGAAGCGCCAAACGCGGCGTTGGACTACGCGAACCGGTGGTTGAATTCCGGGCTTGTTACTCGTGCCAAGAAGAATGCCGCCGCAAAAAAACCACCGTCCAAGTCGCCAAAGCCCGCTGCATTGTGGGGTAGCGGGCCGTCATTCTTCGACGCGTTTGTCAATACAGCGGCGCCTGCGATTCCCCGACTGAAGACAGCGTCCTTGCTGCCCAAGGACTGAGACTTCGATGATAACGTTCGGTAATTATGAAACACGGTTTGTTCGCTAGCAATGCACCGCGGTCAACTGGTCGAAACGACTAACTCACCGATCGCTTCGGCTTCTTCACAACTCGGATGCCGTAGCCGTCCTGAGCGCGTGGACGCCGTGTGCCGCTCAAACGATTTTGGAGGAAAGGCTTCGGTTTGTCAGTTCGTCCAAGGCGTGACTTGGTCGATCGAGTGACTTTGTTGATGTTGAGGAGTAGCGTTTCGGCTAGGGGAAGCGCGGCGAGCTTTCGTAGGCTCTTACGAGATTCGCCAAAAACCTTCTTCTTATCGCGAGCTTTCAGATCCTCATCAACCAACTCCTTCACCTTCCACCAAGGTCGCAGCATCGGCTTGAGCTGATCGGCAATTTCTTTGGAGAGCACTTCCACAGGTTGACGATCGTGCACGCCTGACGGTCCTGTCCAGAGTTTTTTCTCCTCGTTTTTGCCGCGTGTTTCTTCCTCGTCACACGACATGACCTCCGAATCAAGAGTGACCGTGCCGTCGTGGCTATCAGACGACTGATTCGCCGCTGCAGCCGTGGTGTCTCCATGGGTCGTGTCTGGGTCGGGCTTGCTGCGCCAAGCTGACAAGCCTTGAAGGCAGAGCACGTATGTGGAGCGACGACACGGACGGTTGTCAGCCAAGTAGAATCGCTGCTCATTTGTGTGTCCTCGCAAGCTCATGTACACACGAATCACACTTTCTGGTCGAAGCGCTTGGAAAGCCGTCGCATTGGCTGGCACCTTGCCTCCTTTCTTGAAAATCGCAGACGGTAGCATACCCTCAGTGGCCGACTTCGGAAACGCCTTGTCGCCCGACCGGCAGTTCTTCACTTGAATAAGGATCATCGATACACGAGGTGTTTCTGGGTTGCCGTCTTCATCGAACGATGTGCAGATCGGAATCACCAAGTCCACGCCTTTCTGGCCGCGAGGGAAGGCGCCAGCGACACGACGCGCTAGCATAGCCCACAGACAGTCTTCAGAAGGGTGCTCGTCGAGCTGAACGAAGTGTGTGAATGACACGAACCAGTTCATCCAGTCGGTCTTGATGCCGTTTAAAGCGATCGTCGCCGCCGGCTCAAGGGTGTCGACACATGTGAATCGGCGCTTCGCTCGACTCGAAGCGCGTCGGCCGCGCTTTGGCAGACGCAGCGTGCGCACTAAACGCTTCATCTTCGGCGTTTCGCCGTGAAGAGCGCTCATAAACGTCCAGACACTGCTAAACTCCCCCACTCGATTCCATCGCGAATTCTCGTGTCCGGTCTCCATCACGCCACACGCATCCATCGCCAGTACAAGCATGATCTTCGCCACCATCTCCCCTGCGTTGCCCGTATCCACGAGCTCTTGGTGCATCATCTTGCGCAGCTCGGGTAATATCTTCGTGGCCAATGGCTGTTGATCGTCGATCGCGTGCCAGATGCGTGCGGCACCAAGCGTCAATATCGGGTCGGACGAATAGCTGACAATGTAGTGCTCATGTTCAAACCCCACACTGGAGAGCACGGCCATGAAGTCAGCAACTGTGCGTGACGCCAATGGTGAAGACGCGAACGGTCGCAGACCCACCCGGCACAACATTGATCCAACTCCGTTCATCGTTGTGTCGTTCAGGCTGGCGATACTGTCTGCTACCCCACCCATTAGCAGTTTTCGTGCCGCAAACTTCGTCATCTCGTTCCTATCTGGTCGCAGGAACGTCGTTGCTTCGCTGGCTTGCGGTCGCCCAATACATTGAGTTTCCTTCAGTGCACTCTTCCCCTTCGGTGGAATGCACATCGACTTCCACAACGGACGCCCCAGATCGCACAGCGGCTCCCAGCCCTTTCCATCTCTGCGGGCATCTCGCTGAATAGCTTGAAGCACGTCTTGTTTGTACTGATCAGCCTTTGGTGTGTCGTGGGCGATTCTGTGGAATACGTCCACGGTCTCGGTCAGCACAAATGGCGGGAACAGCGACGTCTCGTGGTCTGGGCGATGAGAAGGGTCCTGAGCGGCGGAGGGGGCGAAGTCGGCTATCTTGGAGTTTGTATCAACGACGATACCAAACACACCTGACGAGGAGCCGTACTTCACCTCAATCAACTGATTGGTGCGGGCTAGTGCTCGGCGCAAAATCCGAAACCAGCCGAGGTCATTGTCTTCTTTCTTCGGCAGCAGCGCTCTTGCTTCGTCGACTGCGAGCAGTAGTCTCCGTGGCATTTTACGGTCGCGAGGATCGGCAATGCTACCAGGTGTAGTGAACTGTTTGAAGGCCATCTGAAAGTCTTCTTCTTTGCCAGAGAAGAGATCGAGCAGGTGCTCGTGCATGTCCTCCAAATCCGCGCTCATCACGAATTCAAACAAGCACAGCAGTCGCTCGGCAAGCTCAGCCACGAGCTCTTCGGCTGGTTGCGAGGACGTGATCGCGGGAAACACTTAGCTGGTCAGTTGTTGCGTACGCTGAGGATATCCGGTGGAATTCTGGATGTCTCGCACGCAAGTGTACAGCACGTGGCCCCGCTCTTCGCCCTTTTGATTGAGCGCTTCGGTTTTGACCGCCAGCTCGCGAAGCAGGCGCGACTTGCCGAAGCCAGAACTCTGGACGATCGCGCAATATGGGTACCGATAGGTGGCGTCAGGAGTCTCCTTCTTCGAAGATGTGTTCGCGATCTGCGCCGCGTAAGATTTGCGATAGACCTTCCAACACGACAACAGGTACGTGACCAGCCGGTCGGGTGCTTTTCCACTGTACGGCGCGACAAACGCCGCCTCAATCGCGGCCAAAGCCTTGCTCGACCTGTTGAGCTTCTTCTGCATGGCCTTGTCGATCTCGTCCAGACACTTGCGTAGGTCTCTCCACTCCTTACAAGTACACGGCAACGTCTCGCCGTAAACTGTCTCCATCGCCTGAAACGACGACGTGGTCGTGCGCGTGATCACGATCTCGTGGCGCTTTCCCACGCCCTTCTTAACCAGAAGCTGCGTATGACTTCATTCACTTGCGTCTTCCAGCTCTCCACCAGCCTCGCATCGCGTTCGCTGCTATCGCTCCCTGTGCTGTCGTTACTCGTGGGCGCGGTGGCCTTCTCACTTGCCTTGATGACGTTGTCCATCTCCCCCTTGAGCGCCACCAAAACGCCCCAGCGTGACACCATGTCTGGATTCGCGTCTATCAGCAGAAAGAACGGGTGGACATTGTCGTCCTCTTGGAGAGCTCGCGTGAATGCGCCAAGCGCGTCCAGATCTCCAACGACGCCCGGACGCGCGGGCTCGGCCGTGGTCTTGGTCTCGTCTGTGGAAGCCGCGTGGTTCTTGAGAAAGGCGCGCACCAGCTCCACGTGAGCCCTCTGGAGCGGCGTGAGCGTGGGCAGATCACTGCGCGCTGCGCTGTCGCTGTCGCGTGGCGATGGCGCCATGTCGTTGCCGCTCGAGTTGCCGCTGGAGATTGCCGTCGGATGTGGCGAATGGGGGGGGGGGAGAATGGGTTTGTTTAATACACATATGTTGAAGCTACCACACTGAACTGTTTAAAACATGAGCTGGGCCAATCAGAACCTCTTGATTCCAGAAAAGACACCACTGGAGAAAGGCTCCATCCATTCCGATCGCTTTGAATTCGATTCGACTGCCTCACGCGCAGCCTCTTCCCCATACTCTCTTGAAGTGAGTAATGCCAACACACATACAGGCTCAGCGCACGGGCAATACCACTTCATTCTGCTCCAAGCAGTTCCTCGAGTGATTCAGTGGCTCTTCAGGTTCCATAGAACACGCTCGCGCACACTGCACCAGATTATCGGGGATCCAGCGAGCATCAGGTATTGTCCGAGAATCTGCGGGTGCAATGATCCAGTGAACGAGGTCTCGCGCCCACGCCGCAGCTCTTCAACACAATACAACGACACCAGCACAGTCGTCGCACGGGATCTTCCCCCATATCCCGCGTTTTCTATTCATACAGACGCTTTATCCTGTTGTAGTCCTGGCGGTATTGGTTCTCCACGAACGACGCTTGGCGAAAGTCCTTCCACTCGGGGAACTCCTCCAGCAGCACCGTGGCGTCCAACGACAGCAGCAACTGGATACCTTGGCTCACATCGTTGAGCGTGCGCGCAAGATCCACGTGGTCTGGGTTCAGGTACATTTTCTGTAGCTCCAGGAGCTCGTAGCTGCTGCGCAGAAACAGAATCGCGTACTCGCGCACGTCCTGGCTTGGCCGCGACTTGAGAATCTCGTCACAGCAGTCCGCAACCAGCTTGTGAATGCGGATAAGCACGTAGTGGTCGTGGGCAACGACCTCAATGGCGTCGGACAGCGCCTCCAGCGCGACCGACAGCACCTGCGCGCCATCGCCACTCTCCTTCAGCAAGTCTTCAGCCGACGCAACCACCTTCTCCACCTCCTCAAGCTCCACAATTGGGAATCCTTCAGCTTGCTGGGGTCGCTCGGGCGTGGGCATGACGCTGTCGCCACGCACACACAGCGGACACGTGCACACAAAGCCAAACTGCTCGCGCAGGTTCTTGAGTCGTCTCGCGCGGCTCTGCTCGCGTGGGTACAAGTACGAAATACTGAGTGGCTCGCCCTTGAGGATCTTCTTGGCCACGCGCACCTCCGACACACCGGCGTCGCTTTCTTCGGGCGTGAACTTGACACAGTTGGGGTTGCAATCGTGGTTGAAGATCGCGTTGAACAGGAACACACCGCTGTCGAAGGCGTTGCACTGCATGCCGAACACGTTCTGCAGAAGCTGTTCGTGGCTCAGACCCAGCGACTCAAAGCGCTGGCGCAGTTCTTCCAGTGGGGCCAAGTACTTGGCACGGCCAGCCTCCAGCACTTCTTCAGGCAGATCACTGAGCCGCACAGGATGCAAGTGGCTGAGATGCGCGACGACCTCCTTGTAGTCTGGACGCTGCAGGATCGTCTCCATGGTAGCGATGAAGAAAGACGGATCCGACTGGTCCACATCCTGCGGCCACGACAAGAACACGCGCTCCATGAGCACGAGCGTGCCCGGCTCCAGGTCTTCCATAGCCACGTAGCCACGGCCTCCACCGATGTTGGCGCACTCGCTCTGGAGCTCAATCGGGCCCACGTACTTGGGACGGGCATCCTCCCATGCTGGGTATAGCGTGTGCGTGGAAGTCGGTCGCTTCGTAGCTGTTCGGGTAGCAGCCACAGCGGATGGCGCGGGCGGCGGCGCGCGCTTGAGCTGCTCGACGAGATTCACCACCACGGTCTTCTGCTCATACTGTTGCTGCTCTTCCTCGTCGCTGCTGTCGTCGTCGAAGAGCCCGAAGGCCGCCTGCACGGACGCGCTCATGATAGTGAGGAGATGAGAGATGGATTGATGGCGATGGCTGCGTGCGTCACGCTCGCTCGCGAGAAAGCCATCCACACCACCACCAGTATTTTCGACAACTGTCGAAAATGTGATGGGCTCGTCGAAAATGAGTTTGAATGCTAGAATCTGGAGCCTGGAACTTTGGTGAAGTCGATTCCGGAATCTGGATCTTGAAAAAAACTGCAGCAACATGGCTACATCTCCCTCTCGGCTTCTCTGCACTCTTCCGATTTCTCCGCATTCTCGAATCTGTTCGGCTTGCAACATCCCAGCAATCACCATGAAGAACCAGCCATCCAACAGCAGCTCGTTCAACGAGCTCATTATCGGTGAACTCGTGATCGTTGACATGAGCGAGGCCACCGCGGACAGCGATCTCTATCCAACTCAGGAAGTCGTGGAGCCTGTGAGACTCAACGAGTCACAGACACTCGCGATTAGTGAATCGCCGCAGCCAGCAGAGTTCCCGCCTAGTGCGGATGACGGGATCGCCGTCCGAACTCCAGCCGACACTGCACGTTTGTACACAGAAGACCAGCTTGTGGAGACGTTCCAACTGCTCAAGACGTACGTGGACAAAGGACTCGAGCGACAGGCGATGGCCACCGCAGAGCAGGAGGAGATCATCCAGGATCTTCGCGCGGACTTAGAGGAGGAACAAACCCGCATTGACCAGCTCGTCGAAGAACTGGACGAAGAACGAGGCCGCATCGATGAACTTCGCGAGGAAATGGCCGACCAACAAGAGCTTGTCCTCCGTGATCTCCGCGAGGAATTGCTTGCTGAAGACAGCCGCGCCATCGAGGAGCTCCGTCAGGAGATAGCCACGGAACAAGACCGCGCCCTCAACGAGCTCCGCGAGGAAATAGCCGCCCAACAAACGCAGATTCGACTGCTGATGAGTATGGTCAGCCACACTGCCACGACCTGTTAGCTTAAGAGTAAGCACTCAACTCCGCATCAAAGAGCTTCTATTTGCTGTCAGAGAACCGATGAGAGAACCCTGAGGTGTAGCGCTGTCATCTCTCAACATTTCCATTTTTTCAGTCTCATCTCAATGTCGGAGACCTCATTTGTTCGTTCTCCCCCATAGCCACGCACACGAATCGACCCATGGACAACCACCAGTCTCCAGAGCAGTCAGCTCACGACGCCATACATCTAGTGGTGGCCAACAAGAAACTCCTCGATGAAGTCGCCTCCCTGAACCTATCCAACAAGCAGCTCCTCAACGAAATCGCGTCACTCCAAGACACGATCGCCGCGCTGATGGGCGCTCTTCGAGCGAGCGAATCGACCAAAGCGCCTCGCCAAGTGTAGTGCAGCTTATCTCTCGCCGTGTTCTACCGTTGAGATCGATGGAGAAGTTAGCGGATTCGCCATTTGAGACCATCTTGTCAGAGATTGGCACGCTAAACCAATACATGTTAGCCTCTCCGATCAGTACATTATGGTTCTACTGTCGTGTTCCTGAATAAAGCGCCGTCAAGTCAGGTGGGTTCACTTTCGTTCTGCTGGCCACTTGCACTGCTGTTTGTGGCTTCGTTTGCATTTTACCGCAACGAGAAAGGAGTTCACACCTCTTATACCAAATATTCCGCATTCACCCCCGCTCCTTCCTGAGTCTTTCTATGGTATCAAAACCTCTTATACTGAATCTAAGAAACAGCCGTTTCCTTGTTTTTTTCGTGCCACCGGCGTCAGCTCAGTAGGTATCTGCCCACACGCGCAGCTCTCGCCGTTGTCAACCGCCATCTTCTCAATCTATCGCTCTCTGCCCCACCGACGTCTCTCCGTCCCACGCCGTCCCAAGGACTTCCTCTCGGCTCCATTGAGCGTCACTGACTGACTGCATTCTCCATCCAGCGAGCGCTACGTGAGACTCGTGAGTGCTTCCGATATGCGAACGGCCCGCCGCGAGAGCGACGCGCTGCCGCGGGGCTCCATCTCGGGCGATCTGCTGGGCAAGTTCTCGGCCATTGTGCGTCGCGGCAGCCATTTGCTGGGCGCAAACAACCAGAATCCAGCGACCAGTGAGGCGTTTTACGACGGCGGTGTGGACTTTGGGGACATCTCCCCGTCGTCACTGGGTGCTGAGCTACTGCCACTGTCCACGACCCATGCCAACAAGGGCTTTGGCTTCAACTTTGCGGCGAATATAAGGCGGTTCAGCAAGGCCTCGGCCGCAGAGGTTGATCTCAGCGGCATGGACCGCGTGGCCCGCATGATGGGCGGTGATGAACCCGAGCGCCAGCGGCGGTACGACCTCGAGGTGATGAGATTTGGTGATTTGCACGAGCATTTCCAGCCTCCAGTCGCACTTCCGAAGGAAGTAGACAACGAAGATGAAGGCAAGGAGACTGTGATAACGGACGACAACCAAGTGGAAGAGGAGCTGCAGTGGAATGAAGAGGACGACGAGGAAGAGATCCGCCGTAGAAGCCGCGAGACGACGGCGGACGCGGAAGAGTACGAAGACAACCTCTCGGTCTCCAACGAAGAGGACGATGAGGATGAAGTGTACGATGTCTACGGAGACCATGATGACCACAGCGGTGAAGACGAGAGCGACAACAACGGCGTTGAGCTCAACTTTGATCAAGCCAATTTGGGCGCGAGTGTCCGAAAGCTCGTGCTGCAGATCGAGTCGGCTAGTAACAGAGGAGGGAAAGACACACCCAACGCAGTAGGAGCTTCCGCCGAGTCAAACCAAGAGGAGGAAGAAGAGGAGGAAGTTCCTGCATCATTCGCTCAGGGCCGCCACTCGGATCCGCTCATGGACACGAAGCTTCCACGTCGCGTGACGTATCCCATGGCAGTGATGCCCAACAACAGCCACGCGCTGGCGCAGAACTGTTACATCCCGATGGACGAAGTCCAAGAAGACCTCACGAAGAGTGTGCGGCGTCTTGTTATTGGCTTGAAGAACGACGCCGAGGGCCAGTCAGACGTAGCGCCGTACTCTCGTCGTCGTGGCAACTCGTGTCCACCACCCTACTGCCCGCCTCCCCTACGGAAGGTGTCAGTGCTGGAGAGCGCAGCCACGACCCCTCCTGTGCCTACCGTGATAGAGGAGTCTCCTGCGACAGTGGAGCCGCCTCGTTGGCGCAAACGCAGTACGCTGGCTCGCCTCGCGCCCAAGTTTTTCGACAACTTTCGCCGCAAACGCAAGAGCTACTTGTATACGGACGAAGAACTTGAGTCGATCGAAGGCGCGCGGTGGAAGATCGTGGAGCTGGCGTTCCGCTTCGGCGGCAAACACCGGTTCTATCTGGTCCAGGCCGTGAATATGTTCTTCCCATTGATCAAGTACGGTCGCCACGGTGGACCACACCCGACGCGGCTCCACTGCAACCGATGCGGCACGCTCCAGTGGCAGCACAAGCGAGGCGGGCTCAGTGAGCCCGTAGACTTGGCCGACGTCCTGCAGGTGATCGAAGGCCGTCAGACGGCAGTGTTCTGCAAGTACACAGCCAGCCAGAGCCTTGACGCATGCTCGCTGTCGCTTGTGTTCAAGGAGCGGACGCTCGACCTTGAGACCCAGAGCCCGAGCCACCGCGACTGGCTCATGAGTGCACTCCGCACGCTGGTGACGTACGCCCGCAAACAGCGCCAGGCAGAGCAACGCGCGATCGCAGAGCGTGCTCTGCTGCCGCTGGACGACGCCAGTGAAGCCAGTTTGTCGTCCGTCATGAGCCCGAGCCATGCCATTGATCAGCCTGCCACTACCGGCCCAATGATGCTCTGGTGAATGCCCACGGCCACCCCGATACCGTACCAGTATTCTAACTTAGCTCAAATTTCCAGTATCGTTGCGACAGCGACACACCTATTCTAATTTATCCAAGATCACGCTCAACACATCAGCAATATGATACATTAGTCGCTCGTTTTCGTGCTACACCACACTACCTTGCCCACTACTCACAACTGGAGCGTCACGGCCGGCGCGTTGCCCAGGTTCGCCTTGATCTTGTTGAGCTGCACCACAGCCTCCACGCGTTCTGGGATCGCGTCTTTGGTCAGCCGCAGGTACTTCTTGAGGATGCCGATCGACGCGAGCACCTCCTCTGGTCGTGGACATGATTCATTAGCAACATCCGCCATGGATTCAAACTGTCCAGACGCGTGCGTGGCGTCGTCCAGCCGCTTCGTCGACAGGTAGCCGTGCTTTTGCAGCACGCTGCGGATGATCTGGACCTCATCGATGCCTGGGTCAGTGACCGACGCGTTGCCTTCCATCTCCACGTACGCCTGGGCATTCTTCGGGTCGTTTACACCCACCCAGTGCATGAAATCCGGCGCACTTTGCGAGATTTGGTTCATCAACGTCTGCAGGTCGCGATACAGAACCGCAACGTTCGAGACGACAGTACCCAGCTGTGAACTGGAGTTTGCGGTCGTGAGCATCGGTCCATGGTGGCCCGTGCCAGTGGTGGATCCATTGGGCGGTAAGACGCCACTGGCCGTGAGGATCTCCTTCATATTCAGGTTGGCGATCACTTGTGTGGGCAGCAAGCCGCTCTGGACCCAGCAGTTCTGAATCAAGTGCTTGTCGAGGCTGTGGAGCGCGATGTAGAACCAGTGGAACACATTACGCGAGTGGAGATGACTGGCTGGGTGGAAGCCCTGCATGTCCTGGGTCATTAGACAGTGTTGGTAGCTCGTGAAGAGCGTCTCCAACATCTCGAACCGGAACCGTGCCTTGAAGGCCTGGATCACGCCCAAATGGCACGGATGGAATCGCGGCGGCTTGAAATTGGGCGGCAAAAAGTAGATTTGCAGGTGGTCGAAAACGAAAAACGTGCGCTGGTCGCCTTGAGAGTCCAGGATCATCGCGGCTTTGACGTGCGGCACAGCGCTGTCGAGAATCACGCGGAACGTGCGCTTGCGGTTCTTCGCCAGACCATTCAGCGCCTTGAGCATCGTCACCATCGTGTGCGCCACCTGCCAGCCCGTCTTCGAGTGGCCATAGTGGATCTTATACTTTTGCTGTGTGTCAATGCCGTCCAGAAGCACGGGGCTGCGGTCCACACCGATGACTTGCATGTCAAACTTCTCTCCAGCCGCGCTCACAAACAGCGAGACTGTGTAGCGTCCGTTGTTGGCGACTGACTGGCTCGCCATGTCGTTGTGGTGGTTCATGTGCGGCATTCCTGTTGGCTTGAACGCGACAGCAAACTCACTGCCCGTCCAGATATCCTGGACGTCCACGCCCACTAAACTGTGGTGGATCTCACGCAGCCGCGTCTGGATGTCCACGTTCTTGATCACGCTCGAGTCTCCATGGAACTGCTTCGAGCTGAACGACCCAAACCGCGTGCGGTAGCCATCCAGCCAGCCGTTCGACGCCGTGAACTTAGCCAGCGCCTGCTTGACCTTCTCCGACAGGTCCGCGTACGGCTCCTGGAGGATCTTCATCGCAATATCCATGGCCTTTTGCTGCAGCACAGTGCCCGTGAGCTTGGTATCAGGCGAGCTGACCTTGACTTCCATGCGCCACTTGTGCAGACACTCGTCCAGCACGCGCAGATCGTACGTGCACTTGGTGGTCTTGCGCTTCTTCTTGGTGGCGTCGGCCGAGTCTGTTTCTGTGCGGATCAGATCTTCCTGGCGGCAGATATTCGTGATCGTCGTGCGGCCCACGTTGAACTTCTCCGCCAGCTCCTTGTGCGTAAACTTCTTGCTGGCTGCCAGGTCTACCACCTCGCGCTTCTGGCCCAGCGTCAGTCGCATGCGTCGTCCCGTGGGCAGGCCGCCGCCCAGTCCCAGGCGCTTGCTCACGCTGCCCAATCCGTCCACATCACCGTCTTCCTCCTCGTCTTCCTCCTCGTCCACCACGCCGTCGTCATGTTCGTCTTCCTCCTCGTCTCCGACGTCCGGACGATCCACGCCAGCGTCCATTCCGCCCAGAGAAAGCTCTGCTGTGGGGTCATTTCGCGGGTGTTTACGCCCAGCGACACTGTTTCCAGATGCACGCACGATGCCCAATGCAGCTGGGCTGGTCGCAGCCACGCCACCTAGTGTGTTGTACATGTTTGCTTCTCCATTTGCCGCTGGATTTGCGTCCATTTTCGCGCCCGCAGAGCTCTTCGCGTGTCACGTTCGGCCAGGAGATCTCTCCTCGGGTTTAGCGACGTCGAGCCAGTGGGCACCCCCAGGGAAAAAACCTCAACAGTCTGTCCTTCAACCTCAATATGCAGCTTTTGAAAAATCCGGTTAGATTTGAGAGATTTTGAGGTTTTTCTGGGGGACAGGTTCGATTGGTCCAGAAAAGTTTTTAAACAAACAGGCATCCTGCTTCAACATCTGCGTTTGAAACACAAGACCGCCTTTCTCGCTGTCGCGAAGGTCCAACACCTTTCACAAGATGGGGGAGAACTTGATCAAAACGAATTGATCCTCTCTCACCCTCGTTTTGAGGCGCCAGAGACCCAGCGCTTCGCCAATCAATCAATCAATCAAGCAAGCAAGCAAGCAGTCAAGTAGCTCCAGTTGATGGTGCCGCCACTTCTAAACGCCACTTCTCGATCACTCACACCAGGGCACCAAGACGGGATCTATGGACACCACCACGGAGAAGATGTCGTTGATCAACTTGACCACGCGCATCACGCGAGCTGCGATTGAAGCAGCGCGTGCGGAGTACCAGCGGCGTCTTGACACGGCCGAAGAGACCAATGGTGCAACGCACTACGACGACGACTTTGAAGAAGTCAACATGGAGGAGATGATTGTCAACTTGGAGGACGTCGTCATTGCGCGAGGCGTCACAACAGACGACTTGCGTCTGGTGCCGAACGCCTGGCTTGAGGGCGACCGCCTCGCTCTGCTTCCGGATGGCACGCTGGTCTTCGATCGCCTCGCCTCGCACCAACATCAACAAGCACATTTGCACATATTCCACGCGTGCGCAACCTACGCGAAGACGAATCCAGGGTGGAATGTCATCGCAGAGACACGCTCCATAGTCGATCTCGGACCGCTGGGCACGCGACAGCCCGACGTCGCGATGGAGGAGATCGTGGATCCTCTGAGTGGCGCTCGAGTGCCGCGCGTCATCGTCGACGTCGTGCTCGGCAGCCATACTTCCAACCGGTACATCGACATGGCGATCGAGTACATCCGCTACAACCGGCACGTGGAGCGAGTGATCATCTTCAAGCTATTTCCGATAGATCACTTGGCGCTGGTTGTCGGTTTGTGGGAAATTCGCGCGATGGTGATCGTCTTTGGCCTCACGGACCCCACCAACCGTGCGTCTCGTGTTCGCATCTTTGAGACGCAGTCTTTTGGTAACGACGGAGTAGCTGCTACCTCGATCCGCACTCTATGCGGT